>JABSTR010000277.1:0-32718 GCA_013339765.2 Haemaphysalis longicornis
CCACATGCTGTTCCTCTGCTTGCCGTGATCTATGGTTGCTCAGGCGAGTTTCTTACCGAGATCTCGGATGGCGGCTGGGCAACCGCGCTCACTTACGTCCTGCGCTTCACATCCTCCACTTCTGATCCTCCATAATCTTTCCTGTTTGCTTGTTTATTGCGTGGCTTGAACGATGTGCCGTTGTGCAGTGAACTGCGTCACCGGTCGCGGAAAGAATGTCCGAGGTGTCAAGAAGGGCATCGAGCAACTAGCCAAGAAATGTGCCTACGATGGCTGGTCAACCGGAACTAACAGAAAAGCTGAGAGGAGTAGTAGATAACCACAGCGGAGTTGACACACCTGCTTTGATTCAGCTGTGTTCGCACACGGAAGCCCGTTTGGAGCATTGGCGTGGAAAAACTACGGCTGCGGCGTGACAACACGGCACCGTTACACACTGTGTATGTGAAGAGACTGAAACAAGTGTAGACAAACGTCCGGCACAGTTGTCAAGTATGTGGTTAAAGGTGGAGACGACTGAGCTCAGACTGTGAGGCCAGCTCCGCTCCCACGACTCAACAACCACCGGCGATCATCCTTGAAGGGAAAGTTGTTAAATTAGCATAAACAATACGCAAAAAAGGGAATATTGCCGCACCCGTAGCCCAGTTCTAAATGCTGTCAAACATTTCAGTGCTATGATCACTGTAGGATGAAGCTGTTAGCTCATGAACACCACCCACCTTGGGTATTGCTCGTTCATCGCTCAAAAAATAATGCGTTAAACATTCATATCGCCTCCAGAAAATATCTTCGAGGACTCATTATGAATGGGCATAGGTTTGAACGTCTACAAAACTGTAGCATTCGTTGAAGGAAATAAACAGTACATCTCGAACCTTAAGCTCATCTGCTTATAGAATGACAAATGGCTAATAACTAATGCTCGCTGCGTGACGTATTGCACGAACTGGCAAAAAAAAAAAAAACCGGGGGGAAGAACGAACAAATAAAATGCGGACCTTACTTTATTTTATCTTCAACAACGCAAATTTCTTGACTGAATGGGTTCCTCGAAAACAAAAGAAGTCCTGTCTTTGTACAAATAAGAACATAGCATATTCCAAAGCCTATATCGCATTGGGCTGCTTTGCAGCATCGGAACACTACATGCGCAGGTGACGGTTCATCTTGTTTTCAAGGAAGGCGTTGATTTTTCCAATAAAGCTTGAGTAAATTTGGGGGGCTCTAAATGATCCTCGCCATAAAACTGTTCCTGAGGGAGAGGACTGGAAGAGCAAAAGAAGAAAAAAGACTAGCGAAGCTTAGGCGGTTTGTTTATTAGCCTTTTCCCGTAACGTGGTTGCACATAGACCGAAAGCAACAGAACTTTGAGGCCCACAGAGATTTTCCCAAATACGAGAGTGTCAAATACTGCGTTAAGGGAAGCGAGTAAACAGAAATGGAGTTCACATTGAGGTGAAAGCGGATTCTT
Source organism: Haemaphysalis longicornis (assembly GCA_013339765.2). Lineage (NCBI taxonomy): Eukaryota > Metazoa > Arthropoda > Arachnida > Ixodida > Ixodidae > Haemaphysalis > Haemaphysalis longicornis. Next base: position 1,475 of record JABSTR010000277.1, read on the forward strand.
TGTAACTTCGGGTGACAGCATCCGTTCGATGACAGGGTTAGCGAAAACACGGTGTTGCCCAATATAAGCGGCTTTCTGTCAAGATTTTCTCCATGCGCGCACCTAAAATCTTCAGCGTTGTGGAGGCAGTGCGTTTCACGCTAGACCAGCGCTTGTCGTCGCGGCAACCGAAACAATAGGTATTAGGTTATCCAGCCGCCGCTCAAAAAAACTGTAAAGTAAACACAAAGTGCTGGAAAGTGGTGGCTGCAAAGTGCTGGCTTGATGGAATTCATCCCTACCATGTAAAAATGGTAGCTCACCTTATATCAAATGTATTCGCTTCCTTGTAAATAATGTTTAAAACTGGTTTTGCCGTAAGAACTGAAGCAGGGTACAATAATCTCGGTGCATAAAAAAGGAGACACTCTGTTACTCAATAACTACCGCCCCATTTGCATCTTACCATTTTTCAGCAAAGTAATTGAAAAACTGATCTCTACATGACTGACAAATTACCTGAACAAATTTAATATACCATCTCCTGTCAATTTGCTTCGTTCAGGCTTACTCCAGTGACCTTGCGCTTATTTCACTTACTGACCAATTAAAAAACGCTATAGACAGCAGTTATTATGCGCGGGCAGCGTTTTCATCGACTTAACTAAAGCTTTTGACACGATCAATCATGACATTTTTTAATAAACTTGAAACACTTGGGATAACTGGACCAGCATTACTATTATTGCGTAGCTATCTCGTAATTGTACACAGAAGGTAGTAATTTCTAATGTGTATTCCTCAACCAAATTAACTAACATTGCGTACCTCAGGGCTTCATTCTGGGGCCCTTTTGTTTTACTCTATATTAATGATTTGCTGAATTGTCTATCTTCATCCAGTTGTATACTATACGCAAATGACACCACAATTTTTAACTCCGATAGTAGTATTACGTCCTTAACTGAAAAACTAAATTCTGACCTGTCACAACTTGCTCGGTGGTAACGTAATAATATGTTACAAATTAACGCATCTAAGACAAAATTTGTCCTCTCACTTCACCGCAGGAACCTTTACCTTCTATTCCCCCTCTATATGCTCTTACAAACATCTATCCATCTATCCACAAAATAGTTCAAGCTGCATCAATTTTTCTATAAAGTAGTTATCTTACTTTTTGATTGTTCTCAGTGACAAACAGGAACTGCCCAATACGAGTGATTTACTATTTTGCAACAATTCACCCTAACAATATATTCACACGGACATGAACACGCACACGAACGTACGAAGACGCACGCGCGCACGCAAGAGAGTCATTCCTTTTATAACATCAAGGCAACAAAACGACAGGTGTCGGGAAGTTTGGCCCGTCAGGAGGAAAAGCTTCATGCGGCTGAACTATCAGTCTGAGAGGAAAGTGGGCACACGTACCTTGGCCGCCACACGCACTGGGGCGAATGTATGCGTAAAACTCCTGCGAGACTCATCTTGGCCATCGCGATTAGTTCCGGCTCCATCACATCGTTTTTGTAGCGAGCCCTGAAAAACTTCACCCCAGTGCTCGCGAAACACCTGTGGCCGGAAGTGTACGTGACTGACGTGTGCAAAACTGTGCGGGAGTGAACGGGCCACACTGGCTCATATCCTAAGAGGCTGTGTGAACGAAGAATATACAACCAGAGGTGATGCTCTCCCACTGCAGTTTGAGGCGGCCAAGAGATCCAATGATACGAAGAGCAACACAAGGCCGTCCAGCAGATCCTGGCGGCGGTCGACAGGCAGCGACCAGATGAGCCGAGCGCTGAAGGAGCCAGTCCACGGAAGCCGACGCCCGCAAGACGCTAGCTTCGCCGCCGGGACGACGTAAGGCCACGTCGATGCAAGCGTCCGCCTGAATAGGCTGGCGCAGGGAAACTGCCGGGTGTTTCAATAAAGTTGTTATTCTCTCTCTTCACGACACTGTTCGGAACTTTGTGTTCCTTTATGCACTCTTCCAATCATCCATTCGTGTTTGCTTAAGTAAGAGAAAGGAGGCGGAACACGCTCGCTGTAGCGGGCGCTCACCCCTTGGGGATATTCTTAAAATGCAAATGTTATGCTAATGCATTCTTGAAAACCAACGACAGGGTTGCATGAAGTTGCGGTTAGGCGTCTTATGAAGTTTCAGCCGATACTCTGCGCGGGTATAGTATACAAGAAAAGTGGTACTAGATTCTACGTCAGTAAAATTAGTACCAATGTGTTGTATATTTTTTATTGTGTTGATTATTTGAATTTGAATTTGAACAGCCTTTATTTCTCGTCCAGTGGGAGGACACTTGAAACTAAAGGCACCGACGGCATGACGAGAGGTCCTCACAGATGTCCTGACAGAGGTCCTGACTGTGTCAGCAGCGTTGCAACGTGAGCAAGTACCTGACATATTACCAATCGCCGTACACGTGTCTCTGCATAAAATAAAACAGAGCAATTCCCATCACAAGAGTGAGAAAAAAGTAAAAATGATAAAGGAGCCAAAAAGAGGCTATGAGAAATGAGTGAGCAAAAAATGAAAGGTTTTCAACGCAAAAGTTTGCTGGAGGAAGTCTGAGTCATGGCTAAGGCACGAATAAGAATCGATATTTGTGTGCATATATATGTACATATACATATACTAATGCACAAACCTAAACGCAGATTGTTGGACACAGATGAAGACGATCTTGAGAAATGATTCAAAACAAAGAACGGAAAGTAATAAAAAAATTATAGGTGTGGAAAACGTCCAGGGAGGCAAGGGAGGAGGCCGTCGTCGATAGAAAGCAGATATATTTACACTATGTACAGAGAACCGGTCTATAAAGCGTCCATCTTGTAGCGCGCCTGGTCGTCTTCGTCTTTTTCCTAGATGTCTGTAGAGCTACGTGCCTGCATCGTCTTCGTCGCCTTTGAAAGTTCCAACATTCTCCCGCCCGACAGCAGTGCGTGCGAGCGAGAGAAAAAAGGAAACCGGTGCTGGTACCATCAATAAACGTTAATGTTGCGTAACCAAGTCCTGGGCGAAGATACTGGTCAGTCTGTCGTTCGTATCTAGCCGGTGTCTGCAGTGATCTTTTTTCTGATCTTCGGCCTTCGTTTTCTTCTAGATTTTGCTGTTCTCCGGACTTTCGATCTGTTTTCTGCACCACGACTATGTTAGGGGACGAGTCAACAGCATGTATTCCCGCATAGTTTTGTGTGCAAAACCGATTTCGGAGATAGTCGCTTCATGGAGGTCCTGTGTTGCGCTTGACCTCTCGGCTTAAATGTTGACTATTCACGTTCTGGGCTCTGTGGCATTCGGTGGCTGCACTACTCCTCCCCTCTTATTGATTTCCGAACACCTCTGGAGGTTTGGTTGATACTCGATGTCCTTATGCTGACGGGGGTATCACTCGTTGCTCTCTTCTAGGAGGCGATGTGCAGCCTTTTTCAGTTGTCACAAGCTTGATGTGACGCTGCCGTGTCGCGGTTGTGGGTTCCGATGTTTTGTGGGCAGGCATTTAAGTACTCTGCTTCGTGTGCCCTGTTCTCGTAGTGGGGGGTAGCGGCTTCACTTTCGTTGTCTCTGTCATGGCTGACAGCACATCTTGGGCTGCGGGGGCGTGAGAACAGCTTCCTTCAATAGCATAGACGAGTTGTTGCTTGCATCGGTGGTATTCTGTGTGACTTGATATGTCGTGCCGCGGTCTCGTCATGGTCACACATGTCGGACGGAAACCACAATCAGACTTGTCTTTTAAGGACGGCTGTGTATTGACTGGCAAGTTGTCCTTACTTTCCTCCGTGTTCACCGTCATCCAGACTACACTTCGGCTCTTGTAAAAGTCGTTTTGCGTACGGTCATCCGGACATGTCATGACTGCATACGCATAGGAGGGTTGAGAGTACTTCAGTTTTACATACGTTGACGATGTCACCTTCTGAAGCTATCCCTGTGCAGGGTTGTTTTCTTCTGTTGCTGATGGAGCTGGCATATATTGCGGTGGTCTTGCTCAGTTACCTCTCGCTGATGGTGTGAAGTTCCCAGTGTAACGGCGCCCTTCAGTTCTGATCAAGGAATGCGCAAATTTGTCTGTCGTATTTCAAGCGCCGTTTCAGTCGACTGGTCATTCACAGAGGCGCATGTCGTCGTTGGACCTGGGGATGTAGCCAAGCTTGAAGGTTGTTCTTGGGTTTGATAACCTATTACCGGAACCTCCATCAATGTCGTTGAAGTCGTGGGCTTCACGCGAGTTTCGGTCTCCTCCCCAGGCTCATTAAACCCACTTGTATGAATCGACTCATACTGTCGAAGCTGTCGCCTTCTGCCCTCTTTTGCGTGATGTGGCTCCTGAGGGGTGAGGGCTTCTCGTCCGTAAAGTCTTTGTTCGAGGTAACAAATGATTCTGTATGATTCTTTGGCCGACTCTAGAGCGTCGTCGTGTTGGCCATTCAACACTGGTTCCGCGTGCAAGGGCATCCAGCTTCTCGCTGATTGCAGCAAGTCGGTCGGCACTGTGCTGGAGCCTTGCTATCGAAACTGCGGCCTCCACGTCTTTGTTGTGCTCTAGAGTAGGCGTTATCTCGGCAATAAGCTTCCGATTGAATTCGAGAAGGCTGTTCTGGGTGATCCGGAGCCGGTTCCGCTGTCTCGACGCCTCCTCCTCGCTTCGGGGTGAGCATGCGGTCGAAGAATTTGAATTCCGCTGCATGGCTCACCTCGTCGTGTCGCTTGACGTCCCGGGTTTCGGCACCATGTGGAAAACGTCCAGGGAGGCAAGGGAGGAGGCCGTCGTCGATAGAAAGCAGATATATTTACACTATGTACAGAGAACCGGTCTATAAAGCGTCAATCTTGTAGCCGCGCCTGGTCGTCTTCGTCTTTTCCTAGATGTCTGTAGAGCTACGTGCCTGCATCGTCTTCGTCGCCTTCAGGTTCCAACAATAGGCATCTCAGACATCATTTCAAAATCAGAACCAGATCGAGGCTGCATATATTGTACCTAGGAATCCACTGATATAAAAAAGCACACTAAAAAAATGTGTGTGATAAATCTGCCTGCGGAGCTGTCTACAATAATAAAACAAATACACATAAAAGATATAAACTATTTAGGAACGACACATTGTCACTGAACAATATTTATTTAACTTTCTTTTTAACTGATTTTTTAGAAACGTTGAAAGTTACAACTTTCGCATTTTGTTTAATATTTCTGTGGACTGAAATAAGAAAAAACTTTTTCCGTGATTTGTCCTTGTTTTTAGTGGGTGTCGGATTATGTTATGTCGCGTGATGTGAATAGCAGGAGATAGTGCTGGTTATGGTGACCGGTGCATTGTATTCATTGTATTTTGTATTTTATCTTATGTATGGTGCACGAAAGCTTTAAATAATACCGTGTAAGCTCGAAGCATATCAACGCACCCAAACAATGGAATAGTTCGCAGTTCTGCATGACGACTACGGTAACTGTAAAGTATGCGAAATATTTGTTTTTGGTAAAAGGTTAGTTTGGCGTTGTTTGTTCCGTTGTTGTGCCCCACACCAGTGAGTTTTGAGTACAAAACGTTTTTTATATAGCTGTACCTCTCGCTTCAGCGAAGGCGCTATCAGGTGTGCGATTCTAAAAATTACACCGACACATTTAGATAATTAGTTGTAAATCGTGGTGATGTATTTAGACCACGGGAAATTTTCTTGAATCCAGACGCCTAGGAATTTTTGTTTCTTCACTTGCTCCGTTGTCACGCCATTAAACTCAATAAAAAAAAATTTGTATGTTCTTGTTTCATGGCCTAATGCTATGTAGGTGCTATGTTGATGTGTAGCTCCAGCTTGTTTACAGAAACCATTGGACAAAAGCTTTAAGTATATATTAACCTCCTATTCCAGTTCAGTAATTATTAAAAGAAAAGAAAACGCGTGTACAATCTGCGTATGTCACAAGCTCCGGTGATAATGCTTTACTTGTAATATCATTGTTTGCATCATATGCGTAAAGAAGAAGTTAACGTTATCCTGGTATACTTATAATATCATTCACATAAATTATAAACAGCAAAAGACCTAGTTTTGATCCTTGTGGTACACCTCATTGAAAACAGTAATGCGGATGGAGCTGTACCTAGCACCACGAACTCATTTACATTAAATAACTTGGAAGAAGACTATTTACATTATTCTATAATTTCCTATAAATGTTAGCAAACTTTCACAGTCAATACAATAGTAGGTTTTTTCAGTCGTGAAATGAAGCAATCGTATATTTTTGTTCCATGTTCTTGTTGATTTTGTCTTTAATGTCTTTAAGTGCCTGTTCCACAGATATGTTTTTTGTTCGAAACCGTAGTGGCTTATTTTGAATTTGATTGGTATTTTCTTGCCGATTGTGATTCTTGCGGCCAGATAGGTGGAGACCATGAGGGAGTCTGTGAGAAGATCGAAGAGGAAACGTCAAGTACTAAAGAACAACAAAACCGTGCTGTTACGATGAAACGGACGAAAACGTGCAGGTGTAGAACAAACGCATGGACAATACTGCAAAAGCACTGCACAGGAGGCTTCAATTCTCTCTTCAAACATTGGCTTGTTTGCAAAACAATATTTTTCGTTGGGCACAGAGCGGTGCGAAGGCGTACGTTGTTGTGCTGTGGAGCTTTCTGGTCGCGTATTTGACGTAGATTTGAATCGTGGTGCCGCGGAAGTAATATTTGCGCGGCTAAGTTTTTATTATGCATTTATTGCGCATTTTAGCATTTCAGTTTTATTCATACTAACTCCCAATTTCTGCTGTCCGCCTTCTTTTTTTCTTCTTCGTGGTGTTCTCGGACAATGCAGTTGCGTTTGTTCTTTTAAACGGGATTCTCTAGTAATTTTGACATGCCATCTATTTTTGCGCAGTAGTATGGACACGAGTGCTGGAATGTACAATATTTCATACCAAAACGCAAAGCTCTTACGCTAATGTCTAAGTTTGAGGGAAAAAGACAGCCGAAGGGTAAACAAAATTGAACAAATAAAAGAAGCACACAATAGCATGGTACGCCAATTATCCCAAGAGATCACGATACGGTTGACGTTTCGATAACTAAGGGGACTTCAATAACTATTTCGCAGTGTACTGACTCTAAAAATTGACTCAGACTATTGGTATCAATTCGAACTATCAGTATAAACTGGTCGACACTCGCGGAAAGACCAAAATAAGGTATAGTGAAGTCTTCAGCTTTTCAGTTGGCGCGTTTGTTCATTTAAAAAATTGGTAGCAGATTTTTCCAACAAAGCTATGGGCCCACAGTAATTGACAGGGAGGATTGTTTTCAGTCCCGCCATCTACTTCTTCGCCCCACAAAAAAATGGAATAGAGGATGCCACTGATGCTAAACAGAAGGCAGGGCAGCTTCCTTGTCTCCATAATAACAGCTGCAGTGCACCCTCCGTGCTCAGGCCAAAGAACATACCGGGAGTTATTTATACAACTACCATTTTTGAGCCTGGCGATGCGCTATGTGTGCATAAGTAGGAATTCGTCTGGAATAGATGACCTTCCAGATATTGTTTTCAAATGTAGCAATGTGCGATTGTGGCCTTAGCTTAATTAGGGTGGGCTTCGTGAAGAAACACATTTTTGTGGAGCAAATATGGTTACTATTCCTGCTTAAAATTCACACAGGATACGTACTGGCCATAGCATTAAAGAAGACGAGGGCAAAAGAAGCGGACAAGTCAGCCCTGGGACAGTGTTTAACGGTCGTTTCACAGCGTCACCTACCCAAAAGGCTGCTTCCACGTAACGTAACGTAAGCTAGAAAAAACCTAACCGTGCCTACCCTAACATAAACCTGTCTAAAATCAATGTAAGTCTAATCTAACATACTCTGACCGAACCTACCAGGGTTTTAGTTCATCCAAAATTTGCGTGATGCGACGGAAAGACCTGCAGAAATTTGTCCCGCCACCCCTCGTCCCCTCCGCTTCTTTTGTCCTTCGCTTTCTTCGCGATGTTGGAAACATGTCACCATACCAGCTCGTCAGCATACAACCGTGTTCATCGTTAAATGTAGGCACGGTCTTATTATTCGAAGCACGAAGCACGCTGATGTTCACCGTACATTACTGAACACGCAGAACCAAAGAGGCTGACAACGGAGTAATAAAGTGGGAGTATTGCTGTTGAACTGTGCTAACTTGTATCGCCCACCCTGCTTGGACCTAGTGTCCGCAGTATGTTGTAAATAAATAAATAAATAAACTTTTTGGACTGCTGTAGCGCCTTTACGTACAGCGTTTTTAGGAAGCAGGGGGGGGGGTACCTAGTTATCCTTCTCGTAACTGAGTTTGGGTACTCGTTATTCTCTAAATAAAGAAAGAATTAAAAAAAAAACGTCGGTTAATGCATCAGTAAACAGAGAACGGCTGTGGAGAATGATGAAACTCCAGGGATTAGATGACGAGTTAGTACAGTTCCTTATAGCAGTCTATAAAGACAATAGAGTGCACCTTACTTGGGAAGGACAGAAATGCGCCCAGCAGGTCAACATCCATCGGGGACTAAAACAGGGATGCCCTTTGAGCCCAATACTGTTCATGCTTTACATGGCAGGGTTAGAAAAGAAACTGGAAGAAAGTCAAGTAGGGTTTAGCTTAACCCATATGCTGCAAGGCGAAGTGGTACAACAGCATATTCCGGGAAATGTTATATGCAGACGACATTGTTCTTTTAGCTGATAACCAAACCGATATGCAGCGGCTAATAAATATTTGCGGCCAGGAAGCCACTTACCTCGGGTTAAATTTCAGTGCCGAAAAATCAGGAATAATGGTTTTCAATGACGCTACCAGCGACGTAGTATCTATCCACCAAGGCGAATTACCTAGAGTGAAGGAATATAAATATTTGGGAGTGTGGATAAACAAAGGGGATAACTACTTAAGTACTTACGAGAAGCAACTTAAGGTTAAGGGAAAGCGAAAAGCAGCTATAATGAAGCATAGAGCTCTGTGGGGGTATAACAAATATGAAGTAGTAAGAGGAATGTGGAAAGGAGTAATGGTTCCGGGTCTCACGTTTGCGAATGCTGTACTCTGCTTAAAATCAGACGTTCTATCAGTCCTTGAAGTAAACCAGAGAAACGGTAGGACGTTTGGCCTTAGGCGCGCATGGAAAAACAACTAACGAAGCAGTTCAGGGAGATATGGGCTGGGCGTCTTTTGAAGTTAGAGAAGCTCAGAGTAAAATATGCTTTGAGATGAGGTTGAGGGCAATGGATCAACGAAGGTGGGCAGCTAAGGTTTTTAGGTACCTATACTTGAAAAGCGTGGACACGCAGTGGTTAAGAAAGACTAGAAGGCTAACGATGAAATACGGAAAGAACAGTGGGGAATCCAAAACAGCCAAGGTAACCAAAAAAGAGGCAAGGCAGATTGAAAACGAATAAATGGAGGGAAAAAATGGAAGCTAAAACGTCGTTAGAGATGTACAGGGCTGAGAAGATGAACATCAGAAAGGAAAATTTCTACGATAATTCCCAGGGCAGTGCTTTGCTTTTTTGAGGCTACAGCAGGTTGCCTGCGAACTAAGAGTTTTGTGAGGAAGTATTCACAAAATGATGGGGTATGTGTGGTCTGCGGAAAAGAAACAGAAACTATGTGGCACATAGTGTTAGAATGTGAGGGTATCCATCCAAATCTACATGAAGGGAATATTGTGCTTTCAGAAGCCCTAGGATTTAAGGGTATCAGAGAGGAAGTTAACTTCAAGGCTGTCGAGGGGACGAAAAGAAGATTAGAATGCTGGTGGGCGAAAAGCAGAGAGGGGAATATTGCCTAGGACAGTTACCACCTGTAACAGGGAAAAGAAAGTATTTCGGGCCTAATAAGCTTTAGTGCCTGCCCTAAGCAGCGCTAGTATTAACCAAGAGTGTAAAACATGGTTATATTAGTCCTTTTTGGTAAGATGACATGTCATCACCCCGCTTCAAAGGGGAAACCAATAGGAATCATCATCATCATCAGGGCTTATGCTGGTGATGACAATAATCGTCGCAGCAGGAAAGCCAACTTTACACTTTTGGAGGGCAAATAATGAAGGAGAAGATAGAGAGTATCCGGAGGAGGAATTCGAAGCTTTCTCCGATACAAATGCAAAGTCCACAATACAATCAGCCAAAATCCAAATCAACGACAACGCTGAGCTAACCGAAGCCGCATATTCGAATGACCCGATTACGCACTAAAAATCATAACACCACATTTGCTTCACTCATCACTTTGCATGGGGAACTGCGCATTTGCATAGGAGAAAGCTTGGCGTTTCCACCATTTTTTTATTTGCAGGAACGGGCGTTAGATATTTCATGCTTTGCATTCCAAGAAAATCAAATTATGTACCGCTTACGCAGACGTGAACAAAGCCAGGGGACATACACGTGTGTGCCCTTACTTTGTAGTGGTGAAACAGCGCGCAAGAAACCAAGACAGAAAGAAGAGGACAACAGCACGAGCGCTGTGTTGTTGTCCTCTTTTTTCTGCTCTGGTTTTTTGCGCGCTGTTTCACCTCTATGAATCTGTACCAACTGGCCCAGTTCACGACACTTTCGAACCTTACTTTGTATTTTTGCCATCAGTGCCACAAAATTTTGCAATGCGTAGCAACAAACCTAACTAGCACCGTGGAAATAAAATTAGCAAATAAATATATGCTAAAAATTCTGTTGAAGCGTGACCCCTATTGCAAAGTGCAAGTGTCCCGTGACCCCTTCTGCTTCAATGACAGTCGTGGAGTGTAAAAGAGAGTCTTAGTAGAGTCGAAGGGTAGAGCCGAAGAGAGTAGAGTCGAAGTTGTTGCAGCAACGACTCCATTTGATTACCTTTTTTTAAATTGAAGCGTACAATCAGGTATGGCTTACCGGTACATTCCCCCCTTCCTGGCTTCACGTGGATGTTATTACTATTCTTTAACCTGGCAAACCAAGCACCGACATCCGCAACCTCCGACCAATCGCACTCGCGACCACCATTTGGAAGTTGTTGGAGCAAATACTCGTCACATGCATTCAATGGTTGCTCGGTGAGCATCATCTCTACCACCCACGGAAAATAATATTTCGTCCCCACCTTGTTGCGGACGATGTTCTGGGCCCCCTCTCCGAGATCATCCTCATTGGCGGCCGGTCCCATCATGGTTGTTCTGTGCTAGGCGTGGATGTTTACAAAACATACGATCCCCTCGGTCCCGCCGCCCTCAACGAAGTACTTCATCTCATTCACATACCCTCATGCGTATGGGATTTTGTCTCCTTCTACTTACAAAATCTCACCTTCTCCGTTCGCCTCAATGGATATACTACCGGTTCATCTCAACCCCCCCCCCCCCCCCCCGTCGCCATGGGGACCCTCAAGGCTCTGTCCTGGCCCCTTTGGCTTTATAATATGGCCTTGATCCCTCTTCCTTGGCGACTCGGTGCCACTCCGCACATCTACAGCAACGTATACGCGGACGACGACATCACCGTCTCGTCGGTCTACCAGGACGCCAGGATCTTCATTTACAAAAGGGCAGCCTTTATTGATTCCGTGGGGGAACAAAACCCGCTCCATCCTGAGCCTGAAACAGACTCTGGATGCGACTAATTTTTGGTGCAGGTATGTCGGCCTCCCCCTCTCCCTTACCAAAACAGCCCCACTTACTGTGGCCAAGGCATGAGGCTGTCGGTTGCTTTGCAGCTTCCCTTATCTGCCTTTCTGTTCAAAGAATGTCTATACAAACAGCGTCTTTTTTTTTATCTTCGAGTTTTTGCCGCGCGGCATATGATAGGCGGTAAAAGATGGGAGGAGGGAAGAAAGTAGGAAAGAAAGAGAAAGAGAAGAAAATTAGGGAGAGAGGGGCTGCCAAGAGCAGAGAAGGTCACGAAACCGACAGGTTTTCAAGTCTACAGGTATGCATGCAGTCCAGTGGCGTGCAGAAAGCCCATCAGTGGCCTACAATATTTATCGTCCTGCACCCAGCGATTGTAGTCATCCAGTTTATCCCACCGGAAACCAACCTTTCTGAGCGCATCGTCTCGAGCTGTCCTTGTTTCCGCGCACGTCCACAAAAGATGCTTGGCGTCAGCTTCAACCACTAGAGACGGACACTTGGGACACGTTCCTGGGTCGTCTTGTGAGTGCCTCCAAGTCCAAGTGACTGAAGGTGTGAGGGCCACCCCAGCCCGAAGCCTGCTGAGAGAAACTTCATCCACCCGGGAAAGATTAGGGGCAGGGAGTAGACACACGGGGGAATTAGGGCACGTGTGTCCCTTCTCATGAGAGATTTCCAGGCTAAAAGACGGGGGCGCGGATCACAAGGAAGGGGGCTAGGGGAGGATTCAGGGGGGGGGGGGAAGAAGAGGGGGAAATATGGTTCGCTGATTGATTCAGTATATTCTGACCGTGCCCCTGTACCCAATGTACACGGATCGTTAGCTCTGATGTTCTGTGGAGGCTGTGAATCTGCTGGCAGATCAGAGGTGTCTTCTTCACTTGCGTCAAATGCTTCACAGCACTGAGCGAGTCTGTGTATATATGCACCTCCGTGATGTTATGGAGTGCACTTGCAGCATTGACTGTGTGATGAACAGCCTGGAGCTCCAGTAGCAGCGGGTCCGGAGTGTCGGTAGCGTAACAGCGCGAGCCTTTGATTTCCGGGTGCGTGGCACTGACGAAAGCAGCCCGTCCTCCGTCCGGCAGAAGAGCTGCGTCTGTGTACAGTACGCAGTGGCCTTCAGGGACTGTGGTATCGGAGGTTGGCGCTGGCTGGTCACGGCGACGAAGCTTCGTCGTCTTATTCGTTATCATTGTCGTGTACCGCCACGGTGGAAGATCGTCGGACGTTGAAGTGACGGGGGACGCATGACAAAAATGTGAATGAAGTGCTGCGACCATTGGAATATACAAACGCTTGAGCTTCCTTCCTTCTTCGCGCTGGTTTATAACCTCCGATATAGTATTGAGCTGGGCGTGTTCCTGTAAGACGGATATCGGAGTAAGACGAGAAAATGCCGTGATGGTGCGCATGGCTTCTCCGTTTATAGTCTCAAGTTGCGCCCATTGTTGCACGGTGTGTGGAAAATGTCCAGGGAGGCGAGGGAGGAGGCCGTCGTCGATAGAAAGCAGATATATTTACATTATGTACAGGGAGCCGGCCTATAAAGCGCCCATCTTATCGCCGCGTCTGGTCGTCTTCGTCATTTTCCTAGATGTCTGTAGAGCTACGTGCCTGCATCGTCTTCGTCGCCTTCGAAAGTTCCAACAATCTCCCGCCCGAGAGCAGTGCGTGCGAGCGAGAAAAAGGAAACCGGTGCTGGTACCATCAATAAACGTTAATGTTGCTTAACCAAGTCCTGGGCGAAGATACTGGTCAGTCTGTCGTTCGTATCTAGCCGGTGTCTGCAGTGATCTTTTTTCTGATCTTCGGCCTTCGTTTTCTTCTAGATTTTGCTTTTCTCCGGACTTTCGACCTGTTTTTCTGCACCACGTTTATGTTAGGGGATGAGTCAACAGCATGTATTCCCGCAAAGTTTTGTGTGCAGACCGATTTCGGAGATAGTCGCTTCATGGAGGTCCTGTGTTTGCGCTTGACCTCTCGGTTTAAATGTTGACTATTCACGTTCTGGGCTCTGTGGCATTCAATGGCTGCACTTACTCCTCCCCTCTTCTTTGATTTCCAAACACCTCTGGAGGTTTGGTTGATACTCGATGTCCTTATGCTGACGGGGGTATCACTCGTTGCTCTCTTTCTAGGAGGCGATGTGCAGCCTTTTTCAGTTGTCACAAGCTTGATGTGACGCTGCCGTGTCGCGGTTGTGTGGTCCGATGTTTTGTGGGCAGTACATTTAAGTACTCTGCTTTGTGTGGCCCTGTTCTTGTAGTGGGGTAGCGGCTTCACTTTCGTTGTCTCTGTCATGGCTGACAGCACATCTTGGGGCGTGAGAACAGCTTCCTTCAATAGCATAGACGAGTTGTTGCTTGCATCGGTGAGTATTCTGTGTTGACTTGATATGTCGTGCGTGGTCTCGTCATGGTCACCACATGTCGGAAACACAATCAGACTTGTCTTTTAAGGACGGCTGTGTATTGACTGGCACAGTTGTCCTTACTTTCCTCCGTGTTTCACCGTCATCCAGACTTACACTTCGGCTCTTGTAAAAGTCGTTTTGCGTACGGTCATCCGGACATGTCATGACTGTATACGCATAGGAGGGTTCGAGCACTTCAGTTTTACATACGTTGACGATGTCACCTTCTGAAGCTATCCCTTGTTGCAGGGTGTTTTCTTCTGTTGCTGATGGAGCTGGCATATATTGCGGTGGTTCTTGCTCAGTTACCTCTCGCTGCTGGTGTGAAGTTCCCAGTGTAACGGCGCCTTCAGTTCTGATCAAGGAATGCGCATTTGTCTGTCGTATTTCAAGCGCCGTTTCAGCCGACTGGTCATTCACAGAGGCGCATGTCGTCGTTGGACCTGGGGATGTAGCCAAGCTTGAAGGTTCTTGGGTTTGATAACCTATTACCGGAACCTCCATCAATGTCGTTGAAGCCGTGGGCTTCACGCGAGTTCCGGTCTCCTCCCCAGGCTCATTAAGCCCGTTTTTATGATTCGACTCATACTGTCGAAGCTGTCGCCTTCTGCTCTCTTTTGCGAAAAGTGGCTCCTGAGGGGTGAGGGATCCTCGTCCGTAAAGTCTTTGTTCGAGGTAACAAATAATTCTGTATGCTTCTTTGACCGACTCTAGAGCGTCGTCGTGTTGGCCATCAACACTGGTTCCGCGTGCAAGGGCATCCAGCTTCTCGCTGATTGCAGCAAATCGGTCGGCACTGTGCTGGAGCCTTGCTATCGAAACTGCGGCCTCCGCGTCTTTGTTGTGCTCTAGAGTAGGCGTTATCTCGGCAATAAGCTTCCGATTGAATTCGAGAAGGCTTGTTCTGGGTGATCCGGAGCCGGTTCCGCTGTCTCGACGCCTCCTCCTCGCTTCGGGGTGAGCATGGCGGTCGAAGAACTGAATTCCGCTGCATGGCTCACCTCGTCGTGTAGCTTGACGTCCCGGGTTTCGGCACCATGTGGAAACGTCCAGTGGAGGCAAGGGAGGAGGCCGTCGTCGATAGAAAGCAGATATATTACAATATGTACAGAGAACCGGTCTATAAAGCGTCCATCTTGTAGCCGCGTCTGGCTCGTCTTCGTCTTTTTCCTAGATGTCTGTAGAGCTACGTGCCTGGCATCGTCTTCGTCGCCTTCGAAAGTAATCATACTGCCTCCTTAGTTGGCCGTGCTTCACTGTGCAACCCTCACTGTGGGAAAGCCAACTTACAAAGACCAAGCTTATACCGATCACCCTTAAAGTCGGCGTCGCCTTATATCACGAATGCGTTGATGGGAAGGAATTTTATCAAGGGTAATATCACCAGCCTGTCTACGCCCACTGCAGGGACAAAGGTTTCTCCCATTACTCTCCAATTACCCAGGTCCTGTGCTAACTGCGACCAATTTATCCCCGCAGACTTCTTGATCACATCTGCCCATCTAACGTTCTGCCGCCCCCTGCCACGCTTGCCTTCTCTAGGGATCCACTCTGTTGCCCTTAATGACCAACGGTTTTCTTGCCTTCGTATTACATGCCCTGCCCACGTCCATCCATTTCTTATTCTTAATTTCTACTAATATGTCCTTAACACGCGTTTGTTGCCTGGCCCACTCCGCTCTCTTCTTGTCCCTTAATGTTACACCTATCATCTTCCGTTCCAGCGCGCTGAGTCGTCCTCAATTTAAGTTGGACCCTCTTAGTGAGCCTCCAAGTTTCTGCCCCGTAGGTGAGTACGGGTAAGGTGCAGCTGTCATACACTTTCTTCTTCAGGGACATGGGAATTGTACGTGCACCGGGATTCGAACCACGGTCTGGGACCGTGGTTCGAATCCCGGTGCCGTACAATTCCCACCAGATTAAAAAATCCGCGTGTTGATGGAATTGCAAAATGAGGCTTGGGGTGCGGCCTGACCCGGCGACCATTGCAGGTAACGCACTCCCTCACCAGAGCAGGATTTGCCACCCTGGGGTAGTAATGGCCACAACCTCCCATGAATATGCCAATTAATTCAAGGGTAATATAAGACACCGTATATCAAAATATAAGACCCTGGTATCTTTCTTTTATTAAAGACGACAGCCTTTCTTGGGCCACTTAAACGCAGAAATTTTGGTCTGTCTGTTTGTGACTCGATTCAGCCACCACGGCCAAAGTGACACATAAGCTGCAGAATAGGTTTATACACCTACATCTACATCTAAACGTCTAAGTCCGGTGGCAATATTCACACTTGTAAACATTGTTGAACAAGAACGAAACATTACGCAAATATGAGGCGAAAAATCAGTACATAAGTGATATTTGCAGTGTTCCTGCATAACAATTCATGTATGGTGATTTCAAATGAAATACTGCATCTACTGCATAAAAACAATTCACCTCCGTCGCCTGCTGTACCCGCGCCACTTTAGCTTCTAGCGCCCGTCATTTTAAGAAATAAAACGAAAACAGTTACGAATGTTCCACTAGATCGATTCCTCGTTCGCTTGGAACGCATGTGGAGTAGGCAACGTGGTCTATAAACGTTGAAGTGGGATGCCTCGATTTGCGCGTGTCTCCGCCGTACGGCTCGCTGGCGATCGAGGCACCCGTCCTGGAGCAGTGGAACGCCGGTAAATTTAAACTGACTTGAGCAAAACCTCTAGCGGCTTTTACCTTGGAGGAGCGCGACGCTAGAGGAACAGCATGAGAGGTGAGCGGGAAGCGAAAGGGACGGCATTTTACTTGGGCAATGTCGACGAAAGACTATCGTCTTTAGCTGACATTTGGAGGAAAGGAGCCGATACGCGGCCCATGTTTATTAATTTTTCTACACTGGAAACCGGTTTTCTCGCGAAGCGAAGAAACCTGCTCCAAGAGGCGTGACACTAATACCAGGGGCGAGTATTCTCGTGTTTTGTCCGTTTGTGTCCGTTTCAGAAGTGTCCGTTTTGAGCAAGCCCTGGTGGGGTAAAAAGCGAACACTCGGATGTGACCCATGCAAGCACGGCGGAGCTATGAGCCGCGGCTTGTCGGGAGCAGACGATTTTTCGTCGCCTTGTGGTTTCGCTGGCGGTAGGTTCGCCTGGCGAATATTAAACGCATAAAGATAGTTTAAAACAGGTTTAGTCGTTTAAAATGTGTTTACAAGAAGAGCTGCGCAAAAGTCAACCCAACGTTCGCCTACAACTGGAAGTACGTCAAGTAAAACGGACACTAACACGGAAGTTTTCAAAACGGACAAACACGGGAACACCGCCCCAGCACAGGCTGTCAAGGGACAGCCCTACAACAGTTCGAACACGCAGGCTCGTGCTGTTGCCCCCTCCGTGCCCCCTGCCTCGCACACTTTACCACGAATCTTCAATAACAAGTACTCACAACAGCCTACCCTAGTTACCCCTGCACGAAAATTTGTTTCTTGGCCTGTTCGAACGTATCGGCCAACCTCGTATTATGCGTTCCTGATCACGCTAGTCGCTTTCACGCCCTCCCTATGTCTCCTCGACCTTCAGTACCAAATCGTAGAGTTGCAGTGAGACTTACAAAGATCGTGTACCAGTATAGAGCAACAGGAAATACCGTATTTACTCGATTCTAAGCACCCCTTTTGTTCAAACAATCGTGACTCCCAAAGTTAGGGGGTGCTTAGATTTGAGAAACCTAGATTACCCCCTCCCCCCCCCCCCCTTTTTTTTTTTTTTCGCGCGGCCGTATATTGACGATAGGGGCGCAAGAAAAAAACGTACAGGCAGATGAACCCACCGCTTGCGTGTGATCCTCAGCAACCCTCACTACCATTCGAGTCCGTTGTGCCGCTTGGGCCGCCGCTCTCAGGTCGTCTTATGTTCCGTTAATTGTTTTAACGGGAAACTTCATAAATGACTTGGCTATAACCTGAACTCGGACCTGTTCGCACGCGTCTGGAATCCACCTTGCGATGTTTGCATAGGTAAAATGGGTGCTCAGATTCGCATGCAAACGTGTATTCCAATTTTTTTTTTCCCGAAAGCTAGGGAGGGTGCTTAGAATCGGGGTGGTGCTTGGAATCGCAAAAATACGGTACAATATTTTGGGCTCCTGTCACAAGGGAAGTCTATAGCTCATTGAGCACTGATGCTGATACAATTGGGTCCTAGTCTCCTGACGCTATCACGGTTTAAGAGCAGGAATTTCAAGCGTCTATACTCTCACCTCAACGACCGATCATTTGAAAAGCATTATTCATCCGTCAAAGCACCAACCATTACGCTATAGTTTCGCAACCCTTCGTGACGGAATATTGCATTAGCCACATGTGTCTGCGTCTGTTTCTCGCAGAATGGTAGATGCCTGTGGGTTACACCTTAGGGTATTCCCTTAATCCGCTAATTGCCTCACGTCTGATCTCTTGCAACAGAATATCACAGTCACTGATTTTTGAATAAAATAGTGACGTCATGGTGGTGTTGTACGGCGCTGGGCGTGGTCACACACGGGGGCAGACAACACTCCTTTTACTGCCTACAAGGTGTTTCCAATATTAGCCGCAAGAATTACCTCACAAAAAGCGCAATCCGTTTTCTCGCTCCGTCCAGTAGGAATGGACTCTGTGCTATCGAAAGTCTTTGGGCTGGTTGGTTCATATCACCAAAACAAAGCAGCGCTCAGGACTGGACGAAAAAGTAGGCTACACACACACACGCACAGCTCTGTGCTGCCTAAAGGAATATGCCCGGACAACAATGCGTTTTCGCACGAGTTTTTTCCCCTCTTTAAAACCGGTCCTGGGGCGGTATTCTCGTGTTTTGTCCGTTTTGTGTCCGTTTCCAAAGTGTCCGTTTCGAGCAAGCCCTGATGGCTAAAGCGAACACCCGGATGGTGGACGCCACTGCAAGCACGGCGGAGCTATGAGCGGCGGCTTCTCTCGGAGCCTATGCTCGGAGCAGTCGATTCTTCGTCGCCTTTGTTGTTGGTTCGCTGGCGGAACAATAAACACATAAAAGATAGTTTAAAATATGGTTAGTCGTTTAAAGCGTGTTTACAAGAACAGTTGCACAAAAGTGAATCCAAAGCCCAATACAATTGGAAGTACGTCACAATAAAACGAACGCAAAACGGACGTTTTCAAAGCAGACAAACACGAGAATACCGCTCCTGCAGGCTTCATGCGCGTTTCTTCACCGCTGCCGAACCGGTTTCCGGAGATAGGGAAAACGCATGCAGAAACGCATCGCTCTCCGCACATGTGTGTCGCCCCTTAATTCAGGAAGCGAAGGAAATCGCAGTGACATAAAATACACGAGGGGAGGGGGGTATAACAATGCCCTAGAATTAAAGCTAACCGCAGTGTTTTGGGGGGTATGTTATGGGATAAGATAAGAGCACGTGCGTCTTCTGTCGCTGTTAAAGGGACCCTGTAACACTTTGATGAGCGCTTTCACTCTTTCCTTCGCGTCTGGAACCACTGCGAAAGCTAGTTATCGCCAGCACGGAGCGGCACTGCGTGATTTGCTTGTTGCACCAGATACGCCTTCCATTTCTTGCTTCTCGTTTTTGTGGCTTTTTTTTTTAAACTTGCTATCGAAAAGCGTTTATCGCTGCAACTGAAGGAAAACCGGCCAACAGCCGCTACATGGCCTTAGTGACGTAATTCGCGCTGTCGAAGAACGTCAAGAACGGGAAAGACAGAAAATCTTTTCAGCGAGTTTACAAGTTATCTGATTGGCATAGAGAAGCAATTTTTGGCTAAGCTACTTGCGACCCCCTAATCTAAGTACTGGATGTGTTGGGTGACTGCGTTCTGCAAGCAGCTAAGATTTTTAAAAAAGTTTAAAAAAGTGTTGCGGGGTCCCTTTAATGTGCGTAGGCGTCACACACCCCTCACCCGAAGGAGGTTGTCATCAGTGCTACTCACAGGCTTCCTGGACGCTGAAGCACTTGAGGAGGATGAATCCCATGACGATGAGCGTGACCACGATCAGTACGGCCACGATGGTCACGCACGTGTTGAGGAAGTTCTCGGACTTGGGAGCTGGACTGCGCGCGAAGAAAGCCCGGTGAGCCCCGAGCGGTAACCTGCTGACTTTAAACCAGGTTTAGAAGTTTTGTAGGAGCTACAGGTGCGGGGCAAATGTAAGCCCGTCATTCTACTTAACATCCTATTAACCCAAGTGATTTTTCACCGCAAATGTAACCACCTCACCACGAGCTTACAGGCAACCAAACAAAGGTAGCTTAACAGAAATGAGGCTGTGCGCCGTTCGATAGCAGACGACACTTCCAAATGAGACGCATCCATAGCTGTAGACCCTGCGGAAGGGGAATGGCTGCGGTTTCCCTCCTTTGGTTAAGATCAATGACCCATGAAGACAAAATACAAGTATGGTTGATTAAAACCACCACTTTGTGCTCCTAAAAATGCTACCAATTTTATCAGTAACTTCACAAAATGACGGAGGTGTTGAGAAAAACATACAAAGCAGAGGTACACCCAGCCACTTTCTGGAGACGTCTCTATGACGTCACAGGATCTTGTTGTGCGATTGGTGGCCGCAGACAAAAGCCTCCGCCAAGAAACAAGACTGGGTGGTTGTAGCAGGTGCTTCTAGTTCTGTTTCAATCCGTATCAACCTGAACGCTAGCTATTGGCTAACACACCGATAATTATGTTTCTACTGGTGGCCTCTACTTCTGTCACTCCCGCCCTACGCCATCACTGTAGGGCGAAATTTGGAAGTTCTTGATAATCTTGTCGTTTTTTTCCGACTTAAAAAAACGCGTTTTTGCCTTTCGTCTTTCGTTACCGAACGCTAGTTCATTCTAGCGCTGGGCACGGCTCGCCTAGACACTGGCGCCACGTTTCCGCATATCTTAGTACGAAACTATGGCCGGAGCATGGTACAGTGTACTAGAAGAGAGATGTGTCGTTCGGAGCCGATTAGGGGGGGGGGGGTCCCTTTTGCGATGAATTGCTGCTGAGGAACGATGATGGTGATGATGATTATGATGATGATGATTGCTATTGTTATCCCGTTTGCAGCGGGGTCATGACGTTCAACTTACCAAACAGGAGTAATATATTTTTTACATTCTTGGTTTAATACTAGCGCTGCTTAAGGCAGGCACAAAATACTTTTTTTTTCTGTTACAGGTGGTAACTGTCCT
Source organism: Haemaphysalis longicornis (assembly GCA_013339765.2). NCBI lineage: Eukaryota > Metazoa > Arthropoda > Arachnida > Ixodida > Ixodidae > Haemaphysalis > Haemaphysalis longicornis. The sequence goes on from JABSTR010000277.1 coordinate 22,707, forward strand.
AGGCAATATTCCCCTCCCTGCTTTTCGTCCACCAGCATTCTAATCTTCTTTTCGTCCCCTCGACAGCCTTGAAGTTAACTTCCTCTGTGATACCGTTAAATCCTAGGGCTTCTGGAAGCCAAAACTTTTCCTCATGTTGATTTGGATGGATGCCCTCGCATTCTAACACTATGTGCCGCATAGTTTGTTTCTTTTCCGTAGACCACGCATACCCCATCATTTTGTGAATACTTCCCCACAAAGCTCTTAGTTCGGAAGCAACCTGCTCTAGCCTCAAAAAGCCAAGCACTGCCTTGGGAATCATCGTAGAAATTTTCCTTTCAGATGTTCAACTTGTCAGCCCTGTGCATCTAACGACGTTTTAGCTTCCATTTTTTCTCTCCATTTATTCGTTTCTATCTGCCTTGCCTGTTTTTTTTTTTTTGGTTACCTTGGCTGTTTCGGATTCGCCACTGTCCTTTCCGTATTTCATCTTTAGCCTTCCAGTCTTCCTTAACCACTGTGTTTCCCACGCTTTTTCAAGTATAGGTACCTAAAAATCTTAGCTTGTCCACCTACGTTTATCATTGCTCTCAACCTTCTCTTAAACATATTTTGCTTCTGTTGTAAGCAGCGCCCCTGGCGGGCCGCTGCTTGCCAGTTGGCTTCCAGAAGTTCTGTTTGTTAAATTATCTTTATTTATTGCCCAAATAGTCATATTTGTCTATTTCAACTTGCCAAATAACTGTTTAGTTTGATTTAAAACTTATAGGTGGCGCTGGCTGCAACAGAAGTTCTCTGGGGAACGCCTGTGCATAGAGTTTCTTACTAAGAAACTCTATGCGCCTGCGTTCCATACAGATTTTTCATCGCAAAAGGGACCCGCGCTCTCCATTGGTTTTCCCCCGCACGCACGACACCCTTTACCTTTTAGTACACTGTGGCATAGGTGTGTCTACAGTTAGAGTCCATGTATACGTCAGAGGTGAAGCCAACTTACGGAGGGGCGTCCGCCGTACGACCAATGTCTACAGGAGGCCGCATTCCTGGTATGGGACGGAAAAAAAACTGCGATTAGTTTTGCCCTTCGTTCCGACATCTTGTCTTCGCAGAGAAAACGAATTGTGAAGGTGAAGCGGAAAACACGAGTGATAATTTGAAATGTAACGTAAAACAATAGGCAGCGTCTACTCTCACGGTCGCCGTGAGAATTACTAAGAAAATTTGTCACGCGAGTTTCCACAAAAGCCTAGCTGACCTGACAGGCTTCCGTGAAAACACCGAGGTGGCTACAGCGGAAACATACCTATCATGAACTGAACCCAACCTGATAAGTGTTAATTCTGCCAGGAACCAGGACGTCTGACACACATATCAATCGACTGCACAAAAAACTCGGACCCTCCCGCCCCTGAACCCGTCCCCCGGTTCCCCTGAGCAGTGGGAGATACTGCTGTCCAGCTGTCGACCTGAGGACCAGCTCCTGCTTGTGACCAGGGCTACGGCAGCCTGGACAGCACATGGGCCCCTGGACTGAGGAACCACTCTCGCATTGTTGCGTAATAAAGTTCTCTCTCTCTCTCTCTCTCTCTCTCTCTCTCTCTCTCTCTCTCTCTCTCTCTCTCTCTCTCTCTCTCTCTCTAGCGAAAAATTCCACAGCGAAAAATTCGTTAACAAAAGCTCGATGAAGAAAAGCTAGAAGCTAGTCAAATTTTGAAAACCGAAATAATGGAGCTCCCCTATTCCGGTTTCAAACCACAGTCCTCCTGATTGAAACGTGTGCTACACCACAATGCTACGGAAACAGTCGGCAGCATGGGCTTTTTTCGGATACTTGATCTAACGATGCTCCAGGTGGCGTGCTTAGCTAATCACAGGCGTAGGGTGCTTTCCAATTTCCCCTTTAGGCGGCTTTGTTGCCGTATTCGCGGACATTCCGCCATGTTAAGCCCCGTTCCAATTCGAACGAAGCAGTCAACGAAGACTGCTTCGAGCAGGGGACAGCTGTAAGCAACGATGCAGGCTACCTTCCTGTCGCAACTAATAAGCGACGCCAGCGCCACCTTTTTGCGTATTAGTGCTCTAACAAACGCACTTATTCTTTTATTGAAATTTTTAGTATAATTTACTAGTGGTTAAGATGATTTTGCTTAATTTTTAAATCACGTTATGTTTGTGATAATAACGGTACTATTTGCGAAATCTGCGGCTTGCATTCTCAACATGTCTGCTACGAGGTTGTCGTCTCGTTGGTGTGGCGTTCGGGACCGCTGCGCCGTTCCAATTCTTATTCGTCTAGGCGTCTAGTTAGACTGCTTCGTAAGCAACCTAGCACGCGAATTGGAACGCAGCCATAGATCGCAGGCGACTGCGGTTCGAATTTTGGGAACGTAATTCTCACGGCTGCCGTGGGAATAGATAGTATACTGCCCAGGCGTGAAAGGATGCAACAGCGTTGAATTCCCACATATCCCCATGTGTATGCGAGCCAATTATTGATGCTTCGCGTCTGATCGTACACCCAATGCTTGGATATGATGAAAGACTTCGAATTAGGCAACTTTAATTCGTGCCAGGAACCTGTGAAGAACAATTTCAATAACTTTTGAAGTACAGTTGTCAGTATCCCTACACTTGTCCACCATTTTCCCACCAGCTTTGTGATTACGTCCGAGTAAAAAATGTTATTTCAGCTTAACCTATTCCTAATAGCTTTCGTGCGATCGCAGTAGCCACTCATATGAAGTTCACTGAGGCAGCCGTGGCTATGAGGTAGACATGACTAGGTCGGTGGAATTGTCAACCATGACTGCGCCACAGACATTTTTGGGGAGGCGAAAGTGATGGGGGAACCCATGATAAACGATGTTGCTTTGTGTTAAAATGTCAAACAATTTGCACTTTCAGCTAAAGTCGCCCACGTACTTATTCAAATTCCGGTGTTTTGTGTCTGACTTTTATTCTTATGTGTGTCATATTGTCAAGCAATTTGCACTTGTAGCTAAAGTCACCAATCCTGTACGCAGCCTTTTCTGTTTCTGGAATTTCTGCATAGCTGTCATGCTGCGCAAAAAGGCCAGCCTTAAAGCATATGCTACGCCGGAGAAATGAAACGTGCAAGTCGTGCAGCAAAGACACCTTTTTGCACACCAGGCAAAGTTTGGTAAAAATCTGGCACGCTATTGATTGATGGTGGGGTTTAACGCGCCGTCTCTACAATGGCGATGGGGCGCGCCGTAGTGGAGGGCTCCGGATTAAGTTTGGCCACCCGCGGTCTTTAACGTGAGCCGAAATCTCGAACGCAAAATCGTTTTCGCTTTTCGCCTCCATCAGAAACACGGCCGCCACGGCCGGGAATCGAACTTGCGTCCTTGGGCTCAGAAGCCGAACGCCTTAGCCACTGCGGCGTGTAGCCCAGCAATTGAAAATGTTTACATGGAGTATTCTAGGAGGGGGGGGGGGGGGGGGTGGGGGGATTTGGTGCGAGGGAGAGGGTGCTTCATTCGGTATCGTGGACCTATTACTGACGTCCGCATGGCGCGCTCTGCTTTGTCTCCGATCTGAGGTGGAAGACGTCCCCAGCCATAACACGAGGATCCGCTCTCTGCCACTGCCGGCAGAATAATTACTCAAGAAAAATAACACCAACCCTAATCCACCGTCCGGGGCATCTCAAGCCAATTCGCCGTGCAACGGATCTTGACGATGGTCTTGGCAGTTCTCAAACGTCCTCACCCTCCGCGACAAGGCCTGGGCGCTGTGTACGAAAGCTTACCGTAAGTGTGCGGGCTGGGCGACGAGTGAGTGATCCCACCGACCGTACGAGGCGAGTGTCGCTCAGAGCGGGTGACGGTCGCGTCCTCTTCGCTGCGCCGGAGTCGAAAAATATGGCGAAGGTGTCTCGCGTGCGAGCTGTGCACGGTCCGCGTGAGCACGCTCAGGCCCGTGTGCTTCTTTGTCTTCGGCGTCTAACACCTGGGCCTTTCAACCTAGGAATACTATTCCTATTCCTAGATTGAAAGTCTTAGGTGTCAGAGAGAGAGAGAGAGAGAGAGAGAGAGAGACGGAGAGAGAGAGAGGAGAGAGAGAGAGAGAGAGAGAGAATAAACATCTTTAATTTCGAGCTTAATTGGGCAGGATGGTGAGAGCACCGGTAGGGGGCGTCCGCTAGTCCGGGATGACGCTAGTACTAGCAGCATAATACAGGGTGTTGCGACGATAACTGGAAGGGACACTGGGAAGGGTTAAAATTTTTGGCGATCCGCCGCTGTGTTCGCGCTCAAACTTCACACAAGGTCGCATTTTGTGGTCTATTTTTGTTGGACACCGGGAACAACAACGGTACTTACCTGTTTATTCTGAAAATAAATAAAACCGATTTTCGCCTATGGGAAAATGGCCGCTGATTTGGACGTGCGAGCCAGCGCAAGTTGATGTTGGAACGACGGAACCACTGCAGAGTGAAACGCATGTTTGGGATTCACGTACGGAGCCAGATGGTGCAGCAGGGAATCAGAAAATGCACCTAGAATGAGCTAACAGACGATCAGAAAACCCGGTTTTCGGGCTCGCACGTCCAAATCGCCGCCATTGTCCCATAGGCGAAAATCGTTTTTATTTATTTTCAGAATAAACAGGTAACTACCGTTGTTGTTCCCGGTGTCAAACAAAATAGACCACAAAATGCGACCTTTGTGTGAAGTTTGAGCGTGAACAGAGCGGCGGATCGCTCAGGAAAATTTTTAAAGTGTTCCAGTTATGGTCGCAACACACTGTATATTAAATGGTGTGGCGCGAGGTTTACTTCGGATAGGGAATGCTGGGAAGGGTTATTTATGGCTCAGTATGGAAGCATCACAAGCGAAACTCCATTCTCAGCCGGTTTTATGCAGCCCGAAAAAAAATGTTGCGACTAGGTTCTACATGGCCCCGCTTCCATTTGGGTATTTTTTTTTTACATTTAGTTAATATTTTTCGCAGACATTCAAAAGGCTCATGGAATGCCTGCCAGTGACACAAATTTGTTCAAGCTTACGCTATGTCGCACCAGGCCAGACTGCCATAGTGATAGTGATCTGTGATCATAACTTAATCTCGTACAGAACTGGGGGAAACGGGGAAGGGAAAGTGGGAGCTTTCCATGATGCGTGTTTCCAAACGCTTCACCGCACAGAGCACCCACGTGACATGTCTGTTCGCGCGATTGAGAACGGTAATTCAACAATTCAACGCGGTCATCGGCTGCTCTCAAACCTAAAGCGACCTAAAACATAGGAAATCCGCATTATTAAAAAAACCACTCGTACATTTGAGTTAAGAAAAAAAAGTTAAATTTAGAAAAAAAATATTATAGGCAGGGAAAAAAACTAAGACCAGTTGGGGCTCGAACCTAATTCTGTTTTAAGGATGGTCGCAGGTGCACGCCGTAAGCAAGAGGCAGACCCGGGAGCTCCGCGTCACCAGTTTATTACAAGAGCGAACTGTTCTAGAACTCTCTCGCGCTGCCAGTTCAAGCGCATTGCCCGCGATGTTGATGCGGATGCCAATCGAATCGACATTGGAGGTTGACCATACAACCAGTGGCGCCAGTGTTCAGTACTCTACATCGACGCTACAGAGCCCGAACCGTGGGCTTGTTTTAGCAGGCGTTCAACAGAATGGCCGGTGCAGTGACGTCACACATGTCACGTGGGTGATTGGATAACTCCCCCTCCCCGATAACTCCCCCTCAGAAGGAGGTCTACATGCATCCTTTGGGCGCGAGCGGCATCTTCGGCCAGTTGGACGACGTTAAAGGAGCCATGAAGAGGAGAAAACAAAAGTTTGTTTTACTCGAAAGATTAGGTGTTTACAGTACCCCAAGCGCTTTCCCGTAAGCAAATGATGCTTTATTCACTGAGAAATAAGGCAATTTAAGCCAAAATTTAAAAAATCCCGCTAAATTGCACATTTCGTGACGTGAACAATGGCGTCATACGAGCCGGTCCATGAAACAGATACTTAGTATGTCGACTCCATATAACACCCACCACGCGGGTATCAAACAGGAACCGGAACTCGTGCCGAAACCGAGACGTCGGCCATTTTAAAAATACTAGTAAAACCTAGTGCACCCGCACCCTAGTCACGGAATCGCCTGATCCGGAGAACAAAAACTCTCGCCGAGGAGCTCGGGCTTGCATTTAACAACCTCACACCACTTGAACGCTCAATGCTTCTAAGTGCACGAGCGGCAGGAGTTGTGGGATACGCGGATGGACCTAAAAAGCGACCATTCCGCGATGCCACAACAGACGAACGCCCAGCCGTCGGCACCGCTGCCTCGTCAGCCCCGTCGCGACGGACGAATGCAGGAGGTACGTAGTGGCTATTTTTATTACGGTTAATAATAGTTCAATTTCAGTAGCAGTATCGCTTATGCCAGTTGGCCGGTGTCGTGTACGGAAAGCCTTTCGCGCGAGCTCCCTGCTCCGACCAGAAAGATACGAGCGTAGCGTCAATGCGGGGTTCACGGCATCCCCCCCCCCTCCCCACGCCCACCCCCCACCTCCCCCCCCCCCCCCCCCCCAACGTCAGAGCGCTTTGACGGCGATTTCACGAGTTGGCGACGAGCGCCAGCATGTCCCAAGGTCGTCCCATGGTCTCCTGGAATGAGGAGCCACTCCCACATCACCTGGCTCACAATAAATTTTCTTCCTCCTCCTCCTCCCAGGAGTGAGCTAACGTAAGGGCCTGCCGTAATCACTTCCTCGGAAATGAAGCGAGCACACTCGTACTTCCTTAGCTCTCTTTCATCTCCGTTTGCAAAGTTACAAAACGTAGCACTTAATTGCTTCGCCGAGGTTCGTCGTTGGGCAGCACAGAAAGGAGATCTCACCGGCGGGGATGTCGCACTCCCTCGACGATTTGCCCGTACTACATGGGCATTTTCAAAACGCAGCAACGAAATTTCATTGTAAAGTACTCGAACAAACTGAAGTTTTCAGTGGTTGTAAACTGGAAACTAGCTCCTAACAACAGCAGCAAGCCAACACCATTCCGAAACTTTCTGCGACGACTGTCACTATCCTCGTCGCGCTGCTGTTCCTTACTCCCCTCGTTTCATTTTTTACCTTTGCTAGTGGCCATGACGGCCAACCTCCTGTCAAGGGATTACGATACCAAGCAAGGTCGCGCTGTGCGTGCTGGGAAGGTTTGTTGTCCCGAAGAGCCTCGAACCAGAAAATTCGTCTGCGCGATGGTGGCGACGGCGAGATGTCGAGTTCGGCGGCGGTAGTTTCGTACGCATTGGCATACACGCTTGCGTGTTTATTCGGAACTTCAACTGTTTACTCCACCGTTCTTAGTGTCATAAAAGAAATATGCAGTATGTTTAATGGGAATATAGTTCACTATGCAAAACTGGTAAGCCCTGCCTAACTTGCGTTTGCTGGCCTCCGCCAATCACAGAGCATCTCGTGTGGCATCATAGGTTCTGTTGCGGGAAATGAGCTAGGGGGTCGCATGGTCATTCCCTTTTTGCTAATTATGTAGCTTATTTGAGCGAGTTTTCTGTTAAAAGTGGTGTCAGTATGGTTCTTAACGAGGCAATCTTTCGAATGAAACCAAACTTGTGTTTTCTCTTCATGGCCCTTTAAGCTATTTCTCAGTTCAATATAGTAATCAATTTTGAAATGGCTGCAGTTTTATTCTAACAGACACAACAAAAGGTTGCCTGTTACGTTGTTTTCGAGGCGCTAATTGAATATTTAGGAGCTGCGGCTTTATGTTCGTTCCATATACTGCGACTGGTAAATACCCGTTATCGCCTAAGCTAAAACTCCCCACGGCATGTAGCCGCCTCAGCAGTCAGACTTCATATGTTTCGGGGTCTCCAACACAAGAGTACAGTTACAGCCATTCCACCTGTTCCATCTCATCCCGTAGATGTCACACACTTTTTCAAACAAAAGAGAAATCTTACCATTCATTTGTACTGTGGACCACCTAATTACTTAATGTGACTTAACGATGTCGCCGTGTGATGAAAGATCTGACAGGCGGCACCATAATTTTACCTGAGATGTCTACGCTGGATTTTAAGCTATAGCAGTTTCCAGAATAAGTTGGGGCTTTGTCGCAAAGCTTAATCTGCTGAACGATCCTGCTGACATAACAGGGCAAAGTAGAAATGCACACGAGCGAGCGACTTACAGCTGCAGTGTAAAAAAAAAATAACTCATTTCCACCTACTCGCAGAAAAAAATGGGGTATAACAAATAGTTGAATAAAGGAAGACCAGGTGCAGCTTCCGGCTTACCGCAATTTTTTAAAGTGTGATTACTATAAAGTTATTGAGCGCAGTGCAATGACTTTTTGCACAGCCAATGACGGGACAAAAGCTTGCTTTGTGCGCAGTTTCAAGTTTATAACTTGTTCTCCAAGACTTCATGGCCTTTGAACTATCCTTTGAAGTGTATGAGTAGTAACTTTGATATTTAATGACACGCAAACTATTTGGATTTTGATATCCGAGTCCACTGCTTGGTCAGTGCGAAATATCACTTTTTCTTGTGGTTCCCGTCCAGTTATATTTTTCAGCAGGAAAGTTGGGGTGATGATGATGAAAAATCTTTATTTGCCAAGAGGTGCAGATGTTAGGGCACCGCCCGGTGGGGGGCTTCCCTATTCCGGGATACCCTGAGCTCGGCTGGCGGTCCAGCCCTCTTCACCAGTTCACGCTGGATCCCAAGGTCCGGGCTCGTCAGGCGGTTCACCCACTGCTTGTAGGAGGGGGAGGTTATTGGGGCAAGGCCTGGGGTCTTCTGGCACTCCCAAATCTGGTGGTACAGTGTACCGGGCGTCGGACAGAAATTGCAGGTAGACGGGTATTGGGTGGGGTAAATCGCATAGAGTAGGGTTCTGTGGGGGAACGTATTCGTCTGTAGTCTTCGAAGGGTGGTGTCTTCTGCTCTTGTTAACTGGGAATGCGGAGTCGGGAAGGTTCTTCGGCCTTGACGGTAGTAAGTGAGAATGTCAGCATACCTGACAAGCGGTTCTGGTTTGGGGGCCGCAAGCGGTGTTTGCCCCTCTATGGTAATGGCCCGGTGTAGGAATCAATAATAACAGTGATTGTTAGTTGATATTCCGTCTTGCACGCCAACTGGGGGTTGGGGTGGCTTTGCGCTGTCCGGGGGATTTCTCGTGGTCACTAGCGACATTACTGCTTTCTTTGCAAATTGTAACTAATACGCGCATATGCGCGAGCAAGTGTTCTGCGCAAGCTGAATACAAGCTGAACACGTTGAATCGAAACCAAAAGTCACTAATAATGAGCCAACACGAGCCAGTTCAAAGACAAGCCAAGAAGTGCCAATAACACCTGCAAACCGCATGGATCGGAGCGGCTGCAACGCAACTTATTTCACGTGAACCGGAGTCAACTGTGCAATGTTAATTTTGCTACTACGCGTTGGCTTATTGTTGCAGTAGAACGTTTAGATCTTACAGAAATTGGACTATGCCGTCCTAATGCTGTTCGCCTTGATTCAACGGCTCAATCCTTGGAGGAAGCGCAGTCCTCGACTACCACTCGCACTGCTGCCTTCTTGTCGGCCCGGCTTTGATATGGGTGATTTGCAACAAAACAATCCGTTTGAGAGGTACCCGGGCGTGGAACAGTTGCTGCTGTCGGAGCTCCAGTCTGCCGGCGTAAGTTGCCCTTCGAGACAACGCGCGCGCGGCGATTGAACAGGCCATTCTCGTGCCGAACGCGCACGCACGCACGCACGCGCGCTAATTTGAAACTTCCCATTTTAAAATCTAAAATTCATGCAAAACACTGGTGTAAATAGCGCAGTATGGTTACGCGAGATAAACGTCGCAAAATTATTATTGCATTATGCACCGATTGAACTGCCTACAAGCTACCCTATGGTATCTATTGCGCCAGAACGAAACAAATCAAGCAACCAAGCATGTTACTTGGTTTGCTGATCTCAATTTTTAAATCAATTTTGTTCAATTTGAAAGAACAGCCAGTTAAATAACATTC
>JABSTR010000278.1:0-66503 GCA_013339765.2 Haemaphysalis longicornis
CAATGCGAGTACTGGCGGTTGTTGCGGTGCTGGGTGAAGCCACTGGTGTGCGTGCTTCATATGACGTCTTCCTGCCACCCAACACCGCACTTACTGCCCCACACATCCCTTCGCAGCAATGAAGCAGCTACGCGATTCTTCCCGATCATAGTAAAAGTCGCATAGAAACGATTGTTGCCCAAGGAACTGCCGGGGCATATTAAGTCAATAAGACCTTCTCAGCACAGCCGGCAAAACATGGGTTATGCAAAACGAACCCGGGATCCCGATTTGATGGATGGCTTAGGCAACCATCGCGGACAATCAAAATTTAGTTTCGTGGTTCGATTTGTATGATTACACAAAGTCACCTTAAAATGAATACAAGCTGTAATATTATATCCCGCCTTCCAACAAGCAGAACTGCCTGCAAGGCTTCAGATATCACAGGTGGTGCCGCTATTTTAAGAGGGTCTTCTTTCTAATACCCCGGGTGGAGGGTGGGGGGGATCGGGGGAGTGTTCTTTCTCCAACACTACAAATTCGCGATATATGTTTTATTGCGCAAGTACATAGGGCGCCTACTTTTTCCCTAATGTTAATAACTTTGAATAAAGCTTTCCCACTAATGCTTTTCGAGTAAGGTAGCATGCACAGTGACGGATGTTAGCTGTACAATAAAATAGAGCTGTGAATTCATAGTCGTGGAAAGAAGTCTTTCGAATAAAACGTTTCATCAATCAATGAAAATATGTTTCTTACTTACCAGGGTCGTATTCCCTGCGAAATATTTTCACCTTTATTCTACAACCCGTCTGAAAAATGGAGTTGTGAATACATACTGTAAGGCCCTTGAGTAAATGGTAAAGCAGGACGTTTATTCTGTGGTGCCATCATCTCCGAACACCGGTTTAGGAAGCGATGATGATGATCAGCCGAGAGGTATACGAAGTTTAGCTTGAAGGGTTGGGTGGCCGGGGTAATGTGAAGGTGAATTCTCATGCTTCGGAGCTTCGCGCTAACGCATATTTCTCCCGCCGGTGAAAGCGGCCGGCTCGCCGCAATCAAGTGGAAGAATGATGATAGAATGGCTTTAGCCGAGACACGCACACAATCTGGGTGCCTCGGTATCGGCGATCTGTGAATGGAGTAACGGCGGCTCGGCAGGAGTTGGCCAGTAAGGTTTTCTCTAGGACTCGGTACAGTCCAAGAAAACAGTGCAGGATCTTCTCGCCCTATCCGGGAACCCGGTTGGGAGTCGATAACAAAACTTCATCGCCGGTTCGCAAGTCAACAATGTGGTGTGATGCGCCCTAGAGTGGCGGCAGTACTTGAGACGAGAGATGAACAGTTCAGGGCTTGGAAGAGAGCGCGACACAAGTGTCGAGGATCGATGACGGTTGGAAGCTGCATTCATGGAATAATGGGGAATACCCCGTGATGCGTTTGGTAGCCGTATTGTGAACGAATGTTACCAAAGGAAGTATGTTGTCCTAATTACTGCGACTAGGCGCAATGTACATTGAAATCATGTCCGAAAGCGTGCAGTGAAACTTCTCATTGAGTTCATTAGTCTGAGGGTGATATCCGATGGTCAATTTGTGAATAGCTTGTGAGGCATGCAAGACTACCGGCACGATGCTCGACAAAACATTCTCCCACTGTCACTCAACATAACATGGGGGCGCCCTGCCTCAAGGCGATTCTATGCAACAACAAGCTGCCTATCTCTTCAGCATTGCCACTACGCTGGGAAGCCGTTTGGGAATAGCGTGTCAGACGGTCCACAACTGTTGTAATCCAGCCGTAACCGGTAAGAGGTAGCCGGCCGTACAAATCAACCCCGACAATTTCAAAAGGCTCAGCGGGGCATGAGATTGGTTGTAGCTGCCCCGCCGAGGGTGATGTAGCGCCCTTTCGACGCTGTCAGGTGGTGCAGGACGCGACGTGCTTGTATAGACTTGAGGGCATGCCAGGCCAAAAGAAACTGGCTTGTATGCGGTCATACGTTTTCTTCTGTCCGAGGTGACCAGCGGAAGCATCATCACTAAAAGCTTCTAAAATTTACCGATGCATTGTCCGGGGAGCAACGGGAACCCATTTTCCTACATTATCGAGGTAATTCTGATGATTCAACACTCAATCGACAACTCAAAACCTGATTTGCTGTCGACGTAGGCGACTGTTTGGAGGCTGTGCAGCGCCGCTCAGTCGGTCGACGATGCTTTTACAATATTCATCTTGTTGTTGGAGCTTCTCAAGCTCATGCTATTCACCGACCGCCATATTAATATTCTCGCAAGGCTGCATATCGACAAGCACGTATGATATTAGAGACATAAAATGCGACCGCTAAGCCAAAACCGCCCTAATATGAAATCCAGCGTACTCCAGAATGCTTGATAATAAAGTAGCACATGAGGCTGCTCGTTATCTAGTCTTCCAAGCCCCCCAAACCCCTGTGGACAAATTGGCAGATAAAACCGCGGATGGAAGAGACCCACTCACAATGTATACAGAAATATTATACCAGTATTTATGTAGCAGGAAAAAATTACTCAGAGGCATACGACAATCTGAATATATCCCAGGCCATCGCTTGGCGACAAACACAGACAGGAACTTTCCCTAACCCCCTTCTGTATAGGTACTACTACCCCGGGACAGTCAGCGATATTTTCAAAACAACCGGCGAAAGGGCACATCTCAAACACATAATATGGGCTTGCACAGAACAGCAAGAGAACACAAAAAATAAACATCTTTAATGAGGAGCAATGGGAGACGGCGCTTCTACGTTCCGAAGGAGTACTACAGCAACTACTCATCCAAGAAGCTTAACAAGCCGCCGCAGGTCAAGGATTGTTGCCCGACTGTTGAAAAGGAGGACGGGGCACTCCCAATTCTTCCCCTCCTAGATTTCCGGAGAAAGTGAGGTTGTTTCTCTCTCTCTCTCCCTCTCTCTCTATCTCTCTCTCTCTCTCTCGCCGACTGCAATGGAGCTGACAGGAGTGATACGCAATGGTTTTGCGGGTGACCTAACCCAAGCGGTATGTGAAGGCGACAGCGCGCATGGCAATAAAGCGTCTGAATCGAGGTGTTTCTTGCCCGACTTGTGACAGAGAAGTCATATTCTTGCAAACGAAGCATCCACGGGCCAAGGAGTCAAGTAAGGTTCTTATAGTCGATAACCAGCAGAGTGCGTGGTGGTCGGTCACAATTTTGAAATGGCAGCTGTATAAGTATGGTGGAAATTTTTGCAGAGCCCTAACGACCGCAAGACACTCCGGTTCTGTGATGCTGTAGTTTTTTTCGGCGGGCGTGACAAAGCGACTGGGATAATCAACCGAACGCTTTCTTGAGTGATCATCACGTTGTACAAGGACAGCGCCAATGCCGGTCCCGCTAGCGTCGGTATAAACGAGTGCCAATCTTGTTTCAGTTCAGTGGCCCAAAAGTGGGCGAGAAGTAAGAACATCTTAAGAGCTTGAAACGCCCTTTCACAGTCGTCCGACCAGGCGAAGAGCACGTCTGATTGCAGAAGTCTTTGGAGAGGTTAAGCAATAGTGGAAGATCGGGGTAGAAAGCAGCGGATGTAAGAGGCAAGGCCGATGAAACTGTGGAGGGCTTTTTGCTGTAGTCGTCTAAGAAAATTGAGAACAGCTATTATTTTGTGGGAGTATGGTTGTATGCCTCCGTTGCTAACCACACGTCCGAGAACTTTGATGGGTTGGCCAACAAAACGGCCTTTCTTTGTGTTAAGCTGAAGTCCAGCACTTGTTATCCATGTACGTACTTCGTTCAAGCGCCCAAGATGTTCAGGAAACGTCGATGAGAAGATAACGATATCATCCAGATAACATAATCGTGCCTTCCATTTTAGGCCCCGAAGCGTGCACTGTATCAATGAGACACTCAAAACTAGATGGTGTCTTACATAATGGCAAATGCATAACTTTGAATTCATAAAGTCCGTCGGGGATGAAAAACGCGGTTTTTTCTTTGTTAGATGAATCCATAGGGTTTTGCCAGTAGCCGGATCGGAGGTCAATAGCTCAAGGAATTTTCCGCACCTTATAAGCAGTCCAAAGCGTCACCTATTCGGATCACTGGGTATACTTCTTTTCGGGTGATTTTGTTGGGTGCACAAAAATCAACGCAGTAACGCACTGATTCGTCTTTTTACGAACCAAAAGTAAGGGCGCTGACCAGGGTCTAACAAAGGGGCGGGTAATGTTGCGTTCACTGTTGTCGGAAACATTGTCCTCGATGATCGCGTTCAGACGAAGATACACGATACGGACGGGGGCGAATGATAGAGAGCCATCAGTATCAATGCGGTGGCTGTCACGGAAATCTGTCCCAGCGTCTTCGAAGAAAAGCCAAAACAAGCAAAGCAAGGTAGGTACTGTCCCTCTGCAGGGAGGAGGTCATAGCGGATCGTTGCTTAAGGAGGGGCCGATGACGACTCAGTATCCGAAGGGCGCAGCCCTGCCGACTACGATCAAAGAGGCATAATACACGACCTGGCTGTCAGCAGGGACGATACCGGTGGGAATCACGACTTCTTTATGAAAGAAGGAGCCTGCAATAATGACTAAAATGTCGCAATCTTCAATCTTATCTAAAAAAATGAAAAGCAGCGTCTCTTGTCCAAGGAGCAAAACTTGATCAGCGTTTAGGACCAAACGAAGCGGCTCCGCATGATAAACGGTGGAGAACTGTGTAGGCGTTGTTGGTTGTTTGGGGTGCGGGTGTCAAAATCGTGGAGGCGGGGGCTGTCCGAAGCGCCAGCACTGCCCACCGGAGTCCCACCTGCCGAATCGCAGGGACAGGGCGAACCCATCGTCTCCTACTCGGGACACGCAAGATGGAACGCGCTCCCTGTACGGCTGCGCAAGGGGCGACTAGCAGTTGAGGACTGGCCTCCAGCAGAGTTCCCAGTGCGCGCGCAGTACCCGAGTAGCCTGACGCGTCCACGGGGGCGTAGTGTGCAATACAGATAACCACCCATCCGTAGTGTTCAAGGCCGGGAAACCACTCGCGAACTCTCATATCAGACAAGCAACTGGTCTATGGTGACATTCCCCCGAACGGAGACCTCCGGCCGATTGCTCACCGGGGTCCCGGATGGGGTAGAGATCAGCCCTTACACAGTTTGTGCATGAGCCGCTAGGTGGGTAGGTCAAATCCGCGGCCACCCCGGGCTAGGCCGAAGTGGTTGACAAATCCGGCATTACCCGCACCCCGGGTGTGTGGTAGTTGGACGCCGGGCTGAGTTGGCCCGGCACTGAAACTCTGAAAACCCTTGGTTCCACCCGTGGTTCCACCACACGGCCGCTTAGGCCAGTTGCCGCGCACCCCTTTAGCCGTCGGGCTCGTGAGCCGGACGTTGCCCGTGGGACACCACATGGAGGCGGGTGCGGGAAGGGGGGAGTGTACTCCCACTCCTACTACTCTCCCTGGAGCAGATGGTCAATACCCGTGGTCCCACAATGCTCCTGGTCAATGCTCCTGGTACTGGTCTCACGAGATCAACAGCCGGTAAATTGCAGGAAATAACTGCGGAAGCCGAAGACAGAATGTTCCACCCCAGAATCAATTGGTGGGCACATAGAGGAAGCACTGCACCGTGAAGGTGGTGACGGCTTCCATCTATGAATATTCCCACGGTGCAATGTCCTGAGGATTGCAGTAGGACACCCTCAGCTCCACACAGTGAAGAACTAGTGTAAAGAGTCCTAACCTTGCGGAGGCGTGAACACAAATCTACATGAATAACCGAAACACTTGCACCAGTATCCACAAGAGCATTAGCGATTCTTCCTTCCACAGCAACACTCAAAAGGTTCGATGGACGTTGAAGAGGACGTGCATTTTCCGGGCTACGGAGTTTGCCCTCTCAAAACTGCCGCCGCTAGTTTTCAGAGTGGTTGTCGGGAACGTGGGATGCCAAAGAACACAGAGACCGTCTATACGGTGAGGGTGATCAGCGGTGCGAGGGGCGATTGAGTGGCGCAGGGGTGAGTCATAGGCGTGATGTTAGGAACCGTAAGTAAACCAGACATCACCTTTAAATGATGCGTTCCCTCATCGTTCATGTTGCAGACGGCGTCGACCGAGCGAGATACATGTCCCCGAATCCTGTAGTAATAGCAAGCGGTCCGGTCGCTAGAGTAAGCCTTGAAAGGGGGTCGCTGGTTGATATAGTAGTCCTGTGGAACGTTCGCTGCCGAGATCGCTGTTAAATGGCTGGGCGCCAACGGGCTATACAATTGCAAGGGCGGTGGGGATGCGATCGTCCAGTATGACGGGGTGGGAGTTATAGCAACGGAATATGGCGTCGGCATCAGACCCGTCATTGATCACAGGTGCTCCTTCACACGGTCGCGCAACGGAAGAGCTTCCGTGCGAAAGTGCTTGCGTGGAGGAAAGGGCGGGTCATTGAACTGGATCTATTCGGGGATGATTTGACGTATGAGGGAGGGTAGGTACATTAGCCCTTGTAGCTGCATAGCCAGATCATTCGGCAGCAGAAGAACGGACTACAGTTCGTGCAGCCGCTGACGGGTCGCTCGTACGTCGCTGATGGTCGAAGTATTCTGAACTGCAAGGGCGTTGGAGGCAAAATGAGCTACGCCCTTGAGGAGGTGGCGAACCTTGTCGGTCTCAGGCATACTTGCATTTACACGGCGACAAAGAGCGAGAACGTCTTCGATGTATGACGCATACGTCTCGTCAGAGCGCTGAAGGCGAGGAGACAGGATCCTTTTCGCCGCGTCCGACCGAGTGGTTGGCTTTCCGAATATTTTGCTCAGCTCCTGGCAAAAGCTGGCCCTGTTCTCGACACGCGGTTCATTGTTCAAGAACCATGTTTTTTTCACCTCGTCCAAATAAAACATCACGTTCTGTAGCTTGGACGCGTCATCCCGACGGTTACACGCACTCACTCGGCAATACTGATGCAGCCAGTTATCGACTTGTTCATCGCGGAGGCCGGCGAAATGCGCAAGGTCGCGCTGGCGGTTGCTGACAGCAAATGCGAGAAGTGCAGCGAGGAGGTGCCAGCGGGGCTGGTTCCGGCCTCACGCTGCATCGCTGCTAAATGCAATTGCCGACCGGAATGGAGCTCCAGGGATGTGCTTGGAAGGCGTTGAGGACGAGATCGACGGCACCCTCCACCACTTGTATGGCCCTTGGGCTACTGGTAAAGGAGGACGTTAATTCAACGGTGCGGCGGTCTCCGAACGCCAGCCTTTGAAGCGATCATGATACTGAGCCTGGAGGTAGACGAAGTGTTCCTCGAAGAGTTTGATGATGAGTATAACATGAAGGTGAATTTCCACGCTTCGGAGCTTCGAGCTCGCAATACTCACAATAATTTAACTTGAAACCGTACATTGCTTATAAATTAGGACTATTGCAACGCTCTAATAAGCAAATTTATATCCAAAACACACGTTTCACATCTTGATGAAGATGCTCTCATATTCACCAGAATTGTAACTGCAGTTGTATATGAGAAGTAAATTGAAAACTTTCAAGGTTAAGCGCCAAAACGTTATTTCCTAATTATGACTTCCCCCATTTATTTTTGCAGGCAAATAATTTTTCTGAACGTTCGCGTTCGTCAATTAATGGGCCTGAAACATTGGAAGCCCTTACGAAGTACGGAAAGTATGCGTCCCCCTCAAATGTCACGGCTTTCTACTTGTTTACTGGGTATGTAAAATCAAATTCTTCTTCTACTTACTAACTGGAAGGAACAAATTGAAATAACAAACCACAAAACCAACCTACATGGTCATATAAACATAGCTGGTTAGGGTAACTGTCGAATGGAGGGATAGAAAAACCATGGCACCGCTTGCACTAGTGGTGCCAGGCTCGTGAAACAGCAGACACCGACGGCCCCTCGGCTTTCGTCGCGCGGGCAATCCTGGACGACGACGCTGCACACGACCCTATATGCCATGTGTTGCACTGTGACGTTACGGCTTGGCGGGCACCGGTGAGGCTCGGTGGAACTATGGCTAGGGTAGTGAAGCAAGGGCGAAGCTATGCTGAGCTGCGGGTGGGGTCCTTGGGCAAAGCGAGGTGACGTCCCCGCTGGGAGACTGTTTTGTGCGGCGGACCGATAAAACTCGGCTTGAACAGCTCTGCTGCTAAAATGGCAGTGGGAAATCTGGAGTTTATAGTTAATTAGCTGCACTGAAAGGCACATAATTATGTTTCGATTGATTGATTGATTGATTGATTGATTGATTGATTGATTGATTGATTGATTGATTGATTGATTGATTGATTGATTGATTGATTGATTGATTGATTGATTGATTGTAGGGTTTAACGCGCCGACGTGACGCAGGTGATGAGGCGCGCCGTAGTGGAGGGCTCCGGATTAATTTCGACCACCTGGGGATCTTTAACGTGCGCCGAAATCTCGTACACACGGGCGTTTTTGCTTTTCGCCTCCATCAGAAAAGCGACCACCGCGGCCGGTAATCGAACCCGCAACCTCGTGCTCAGCAGCGACACAATTATGTTTCATGCTCCCTTGATAGCTGGTGGCTCCTGCAAGGGCTGGCAGGTATAAATATTTGTAAAAGCGTTTTTAGTGGCTGTGAGGATTTTATGTGTAAATTCGGGTACACAATTTTTCGGACAACGCCAGCGTTGTGGGGAAAGACACCGCTGCGCACTCTGTAGGCACGGCGCCAGCTATCGAGACTAACGCGGCGTGCATGCGCGCCCATGCTTTTTCATAAGTGAAATGTATTAATTGTCAGGAATTCAGTCTCTGCCGGTAATTTCGCGAAAACATAATGCATTGATGAAGGGGTGCAGCGCCGAAATTCAGCAAAAACAGATTCCCTATAACTCTACAGCCCTGCCCAATAGACAAGAAATGTTCCTATACTAAGACTATATTTTCAGGAAACCTACGCAGAGGACAGTGTCGATAAGAACCCCACACAACTAGGAGACAACTTAAAGTGCGTTGCTAACATTTTGCCCCGTCGCTTGTTTGTCTGTGTACTGCATTTGATATTGGATATTGACATCGGTTCTTACGCATCGCGGGCTGTCATTGGCATTAGCGTAGTGCCTTAATATTTAGAAAATCTTAGGAACCTGCCAATGAAAAACGGACAATTACCAATGAGAGTACGCAGAGAATGATTCAACGGGGCAAACGTTTAAGCGGGGTAGTTATAAAAATGTCTTTTATTGATCCTACAAGTTGCCTGCTGTTCTTAGCGACACTGTACTGCGTTGAGATTTCGTGAAAATGTAGTCCAAATATAGGGAACATTTCTATTCCGGTATATTAGACAGGGTTGTGTGCCTGCTGCTGTCAAATTCCTTGAAACTTCGTTAAACCGTACCTAACGGCGACGCGAAGAAACTACGTACTAACTGCCCCTATGGTTTATCCGAATGCATTAGGTCAAGGAGAAGCCGAGTTTCCACATTTTCCGCAGCCGCAGTTTTCTATTATAACTACGTATGATAGGAAACTGCGGCTTATGCGGGTATGGTTTGGCATGATTCCACGGTAATTATGGAGTATTTTAGTAAGCTTATAGTTTCGAGCGCTCTTTGCGAGCAAGAAAGAACGAAAATCGTACTTATAATCATTTCAGGCTTCTAAAGATATGGTTATTGCACAAAGAGTTTTACTGGTACAATTGTAAGTGCTCCCAGTGGCTCCAGAAAGTACATATACGACTGTTCGATACGCCTTTGAACTACGGCATCTTTAACGTATTTTGGAGCGGCGTCCGTTCTTTGTAGAGCTAAGAATCAGGGTATATCACAGCCATTTTTAACGGATTTTTGGAGATCATAGTACCTGTTAATTATTGCTGCAATCGGGAAAACACTAGTGGATTTCGTAAACACCGGAGAAAGAAATGCCTTCTATAGCACTGCCGATAAACCCTTTCATTTGTTCCGGTGAGCTGAAAAGCAATCGTTATAAACGGCACAGATCAGGAGTGCGGGATTTGCCCGCAGGAGCAATTTCACTTTCAATTTCAATATCTATTTCAATTTCAATTTGTTTATTTCCACTCCAAGCATGAGTGGGCACGGAAATAAAAGCTCTCGAGAGCTTGACGGGGTTTTTGAGCCGATCAGAGTGTGGCAGCATGCATTTACAAGAATGCAATCCCAACTTTGCTTGTGCTGCAAAAAAAGAAAAGTACATCACTATTGTACGCAGCATTAAAACAAAGCAAAGTAGTACTATATCATTTAAACAATGGTAAAGAAAAGGAACGCATCGATATAACAAACTACACGGTAAAATTGTACACTCTTATACATAAACGAAGCACGAAAATGAGCACAACAAGAAAAAGCGTGACAGCGCAAATACACGTAATAAGCCAGCGTTTCCGAAGAGAAATACTCAAAGAAATGCAAGAATTCAAATTCAAATACAAGCAAATCAAATTCGAAGATTCAATTTAATTCAAATGCAGATACCTGTTTCTCTGTCCTGCTTTGTAGTGACTATTGTAAAAATTGGCTCCAATCCACGCAGGGAAGGTGGTTAGAAAGCAAAGCTTTAAACGACGTCCAAAACAATTGCCCATGCGACGTCACTTCAGTTTACACACGTCGCTCCACAAAGGGCGAAACCAGAGATTCCGCCAGCCGTTTCCTGGAATTCACGGGGCCGGCGTCCCGAACACAGCAGCAGGGGCGGTATTCTCGTAACTGTCCCTTTTCAAAACGTCCCTTTTGATTCCCTTCCATCGTGACGTACTTCTGGTTAAGCAATGGGCGTTGACGGTAGGTTTGTTGCACTTGCGTTACGTCACTTCCGGTAGTTTGCTCTTAGCCAATCAGGGCTCGCCAAAAGGGACACTTTTGAAAGGGGCGCAAAAGGGACAAAACTCGAGAATACCGCCCCAGTGTCGGCGACGGCCGGGCTAGAACGCTGGACGCTGCCGCTGTAGCCAGGCCGTGCATCGACCGAAAGAAAGCGGAGAGGAACGCCTTTAGAAGGATGAGACAGCAGAACTTAGCCATCCTAATGTGCTAGCTTGGGGCTACACCACCACGCGAGACAAGCGCAGACACCGAATTTATTCGGCATGTGAGCTTAGTGATTCCAATATATACCATTTTAAACGACTTAATTTTATAAGTATGAGAATTGCGAGAAAGCTGAGAGAACTTCAATAATCGCTTTTTGTCGGAACCAGTTTTTCTTTTCGCCTTTTTTAATGCCTGTTAAAACACAACTGCATTGGTATTCACCAATTTAGAAAACGTAGTTCCATTCGTGGCTAGCAGTGCGCAAAAGCTAGCGTTTCTCTAGCGGCCAGATGTCTGTATGTGGTCTCTAAATTTTCTTTTCCCGGCTTGGAAACCAATCTGTAAGGTATCTTTGCGGTACGACCATATAATTCCGTCGGATACGGGTGACCCAGCAGGTGCTGTCGAACGAGTTATTCAAGTCGTGCGAAGGAAGCGCGCAATGGACGCGAAGCTGCGCCAAAACGGGTCCTAAACAACCACCGCTAAAGCCATGGAGGAAAGAATACTCAGGAGAGGCCCCTAGCATCCCAATGCATTGCGAAAAGTGTGGAGGAAGTGATGTCATTTTTCTTGAGCCCATGGACAATGTTGCTTACTTGTTTACCACTGCGGCGGCCAAATTTGGGCGAATAGAACGGACAAATTTTTAAAGCGCTTGGTATGTGGCTGCCTCGCTACGCCTGCAAACCAGCGCAGTCGCTACGACAAACGTTTTTAGATTAGGCCAGTTTGAAAACTCCGCCGTCGGAGGCGGCCTTAACTAATACCCCGGCCGAAGGGCGCTTACGTCGCGTCGAGATCGGCGGAGCGAGCCGCTGCCGCCGCCGGCGACCTGCCGGGAAAATCCCCTTCGCTCAGCGTTGGCGAGAGCCACAGTTCGTTCTTTGCTCACTGTGTGTTTCTTCGTTGGGAAGTGAAGCGAAATTTATCGCTGCTGAGACGTAGCGCGCAAAGACCGCAGTGATGTACCACCCCAAACAATGCTCCCGTCGTCTGCGTTCGCCATCCCGCGAGCCTGTTGCTATGACGACTACAAACGCTACTTTGCCAGGCTTAAGAGCTGAAAAATCGTCCTTCTATCGCAAAAAAGAAGGCCGTTTTTCGATTGAAACTTTGGGTGAGGGTTAGAATGGACAAATTGAAGGCGAAATCAACAGCTTAGAACATGACATCGCACCGACGAATTAGCGACGAAGCTGTTTTCGCTTCGAAGCGGGACGGCAGGGCGACACCATGTTAGTCAAATCAAACCGGAGATAGCAAAGGATGATGGGATAGAGTGCTGGGCTCCATGGGCTCAAGTCATGGCGGGACTCGGCTTCACAAATGGCTAAAGCAGACTACAAAGCCGACGGAATTTCCTGCCTACGCGAACGCTGAACTGATCAGGTCCGGCACTCGGGGAACGCTGGGTAAATTCGCCGCGCCCTCTAGAGCGTGCTCTGTGAGTGAAACCCTCCGCCCCCCACAACCTCCGCCTGCGCCCCTTTGGGACTTTGTTGTCCCGCAAGCCACGAAAGCACCGTTGGCTGGTAGTGGTACAAACATTTGCTTTGAAATGAAGGAAGCTCACACTAACGCCTTGATCGTGCCGAAGCTGAACGCTACCTTTACGACCATCACGACAGATTATGTCCGCGATTGCAGCCGATTTCCTTCTTCTTCGCTGCCGCAACTTCTTTTACTCCGTCTTTGTTGCTATAGGCACATTACGCTGAGGTTTGCCTGGAAAGAAGCAGCGCCGATGTCCCCATACTGGTGGTTCGAGGCGTCATATCTACTGTGGATAATTGAAATTACGGAAGTGTCGGCGCCCTGCTCGAGATACAAACAGCCGCGATTATCACGACTCAAGCACGGGCGCCCAAATAAAGAGGAAGTTGAAGACATTTGGTGTAACGTCATGATAACAATTCACCGCAGTGGCAAAGTGGGTATGGCATTGTGCTGCTGAGCCCAAGGACGCGGGTTTGTTTCCCGGCACCGGCAGCCGCTTTTCTGATGAAGGCGAAAAGCAAAACGCCCGTGTGTTGGAGACTCTTCGGCGCACGTCGGAGATCCCCTGCAGGTGGCCAAAATTATGCCCGAGCCCTCCATGACGGCGCGCCTTGTTGCCGGTGTTACGTCGGCTCGTTAAACACCATAACAAATGAATCAATCATGATAACAAAGGCAGAGATGAACAAACAGCTTAAGTAGCGCAGATCAAAACACGTTAGTCGTGGACATTGAAGCAGGCCAATCAGATTGCAGATAATACAGGAGGCTGAGAGGAACCGATGAATTCATCGCTGCCGGTTTTCATGACATACGAAGAAAAAAGTTTGCGCAAAAGACGAGGACGAAGAGAACAGAGGACAAGACAAGCGCAACTTCCAACTGTATTTCGCCAGAATTAACACTACACATTTAAACCTCCCACCGGTGTTACCCTCTTTCCCATCAGCAGCCGCACCACCCAATTCGGCGTAACAAGAATCACATGTCGAATACAACAATTAAAAAAACAATTCGATAAAACGGGGTAACCAAACAGATGCACCAGATAACAGATACTACTTAGACTGCGCACATGGCTTTCCCAATCAACACGTGTCGCACTTGATATCAAATATGAACGAATAAAATCACAGCCAAAAGGGCATTAAACCGCTAAGAATAAAATGATAACATGATGACACGGGTAGAAGAATCGAAGTGATGAACAACACAGCTCGCGTTTTTAAGACTAGTGTCACCTATAAAATTGCGCAACACAACCGTCCGCAATTTTTGGATTTACACCTCAGCATTGCAAGTAATCACTTTAGCTGGCAATATGAACCAAGATCAAAAGGAGGACTTTTGCGATTTGACAGTGCACATTCAAAGTTGGAAAAGGGGCATCCTTATGAATTGTCACTCTAAGTAATGCCAGCACAAAGAGTCTGAAAGCTTCGAAGCTCAAGTGTCACTCTTTCAGTTAGCAGCTTACCCATCATTCATCATAGGTAGTGTCTGCAAGTCACTTTTCCAAAAAACCAAGCGAGTATCTAGCAAAAAGAAGAGCAGAAAGATAAAAGTAACAAACCGCACGTCATGCCTTACATGCACAGTGTGTCGCACAACATTAAAAAAGTAGCCAGCCGGTACAATGTTAAAATGGTTCTTTTCAGCCCCGTGTAATGGGCAAAACTGTGCCCATTAATGTCTAACCGAAAAAAAAGTTTGTGAAAAAAGACACGAAATACGCTACACGAAATGCATATCAAACGTAGTTTACATAGTTTCTTTGACCTGCAAAAGATTATAGACCGGTCAAACTGGGCGCTGTTTAATGAGAGGGCACAGGAACACAATCTTCCTGTTAAAAATAGGACAAGGGGGGCGGGGGGGGGGGGGGAGAATTTGGCCATGCGTTGTAAAACCTGTGCCTGCGTTGCCAGGCTTGAAGATGCCGAATTCCTTGCACGAGCTAAAGATCAAATACAGAGAAATTATTCAAGCCTACAGAATTAGATACTATGGAGAAGATTGCGTGAGCCCGCCCTCGGTAAGCCTCCTACCCTCTCAGTTAACCTTCTTAGAAGGTCATGTTTAAAAGAACTTCGATAATTTTCGGCACTTTTACGCTTTTGTTAAATGTTGCCAACGCCCCCTCTGTTTCATTCACCACTTCTGTTCTCCTATCCCAGCCCTGGTATTATTCTATTTTTAGTGTTTTGATACCTTTGGCTCTGATTTTATGCTTTTATCCTTTCCTCCTTGGTTTGACACGTGTTAATGCTAGAAAGCTCGTGTATTATCGACGTTTGATTCGCTTTGGCTTCTCATACGTTTTGGAAACGTAGGCTGTATTGTTCATCACTTCGATTCTTGTACCCATGTCATCAGGTTATCATTTTATTCTTAGTGGTTTTATGTCCTTTTCGCTCTGATTTTATTCGTTTATTTTTTACTTCAAGTGCGTCACGTGTTGATTGTGAAAGACATGTACACAGTTTAAGTAGTATCTGTTACCTAGTGCCTACTGTTGGCTGACACGATTCTCCAGCCGTGCCAGCAACTCACACCATCACACCAAAGCCTGTTTCCCCTATAAGATCAAGAATATAAATTTCCGGTACTTCATGCCCCGAGACTACTCGTTCGCCACGAGGCATGTCGTGTGGAAACCTCGGGAAGAATTTTGACCACTTTAAAATCTCCAACGTCCGCCGACATCTCGACACACTGGCGTTTTTTTTCTGCTTCTAACAGAAAAACGGCCGCCACGGCCGAGAATTGAACCAGCGGCCTTGGGCTCAGCATCGCAACGCCTTACCCACTGAGCTTCCGCGGTGTGTTTTCTGCCGGGACTTATGCAGGCACCAACAGTAGGTTACCTAACGAAATCACGGGACAGAAGATTAACGCTGGGGTATCAGAAATCGAAAAAGACATAGATTATAAGCCGAAAAGAACTCAAATAAAGCCCACTATATAGCGTCTAATCACATACATTTTCAAAATACTTTTCAATGTTCCCGCGGTATGTCTCCGTTAAAAGCTCGGTTTGGTAAACGATGGATGTCGCCACGCGGCCAAGTTAAAAATCACCCTAACAATAGGTACGAATATACACCCAGAGAACAGCCCCGTAAGAATGCTCGGCGGGGTTTTGCACAAGCGGGTAGTTCCTAACTCACGATCGCCAAAAACAGAAAACCTTTAACCAATTATTGCCCACTAACAAAACGTCCAACCAATAGAAGAGCAACAAAAAGAGGAAGGAAACGATAAGAATCATAAAACCAGCGATAATGACCAGAACATTGTAGAGCCTGCTGTTCTACAAATTTACCCGCACCAAAGAAAGTGAAGAAAACACCATCATGAGGACAGTATTAAGGCAGTTCTCAACCTCGCAATTTTGACCCTGAGACGAACTAACAAAGAGTGGACCAACAGGGTAACAGAATGGACATGCATAGACGGGTATAAACAAAGGAGGGGCCCATTTACTCGATGGAGGAATAAAATTACAATATTCGGAGCAAACAATGAACTCGGGAAGCGCAGGACAACAGCGGGTGGAGGTCATTAGGAGAGGCCCTCGCGCTGTAGTCGTCCTAAATAGGATGTTGGTGATAATGGCGATGACTAGGTCCCCAACTTGTGTCTTCCTAACGCATTTCAAGAAGT
The DNA here is from genome assembly GCA_013339765.2 of Haemaphysalis longicornis. Lineage (NCBI taxonomy): Eukaryota > Metazoa > Arthropoda > Arachnida > Ixodida > Ixodidae > Haemaphysalis > Haemaphysalis longicornis. The sequence continues at coordinate 16,198 of JABSTR010000278.1, forward strand.
CGGAGTAACCCATCTTTTAGCACCAAGAAAGCGGATGTAAAGCAAAATCGAGAGGGCCCATCATTACCCCCTTTAAAACGGAACGGGCACCCTAAAACAGGCACACCAAACAGCACACCAAACACAGGTTTGCCAGTTTTTCGAGTACAATTTCTCCGCCAGTCTTCAAGAATTCCCCTTTTATCTGATATTCACCAGGTGCTTTACCACCAATCATTTCTTTCAAAGCCTTCTTTACTGCTGCTGTCTTTACTGGTCGGATGTATATCTCCTCTGAACTACTTCCCTGTTCGTTATTATCCTGGATGTCGCGACTACCGTACATATTTCTCTTCAACTCGTCGACTGCTATAACTATATTATCCCTAATTGTGATGACATTGCCTTGCTTTTCTTTAAGTACATACATCTGATTTTCCCTATGCCTAGACGCCTCTTCACTGCTTTCAGGCTGTCTCAGTTCTTTACAGCATGCTGAATTCTCTCCATGTTACAAATCTGTACGTCAGCTGTTCTGCGCTTATTCAATACCTTCGAAATATCCGCTAGTGCTATTCTGTCAGCTAGGGTGGAGATTGTCATTGTTTGCCGTTTTTTAATTAAATCTTTTGCCTCCTGAGAAAGTTTGCTATTATCCTGTTGGGCGATCGTAACTCCGACTTCCACTGCACACTCCGTGATAATGCGTGTAAGATTTTAGCTGGCTTCCTGTACCGTAAACTCTGCTACTTGGGTTGGAGCTTAGTATCGGTTCTGCAGCGCGGTCCTGAATTGTTACGGTTCCTCCTCAAATATGGCCTAATTCGAGATTTACCGTTCGGTGGTCACTACACCTCACTCTTTGGAGCCCTTCCACATTCTTTCTGATGCCAGGGTCATCGCATAGTATGAAGCCTATTTCATTTTTATGCTCCCCGTACGGGATCCTCCACGTCCACTTTCGGCTCTCCCGTTTGCAGAAGAAAGTATTAATTATGCGTAGATTATTCTTTTCTGCTAACTTTACTAATCAAGCGTGGTAGTGCGGGAGTGGTGGTTCATACTTGACAGGAATAACAACGCAGCGCCTTGTCTTGTCAATCTTTCTTGCGTCTCGTTTAAGCGCTGTTATTCTCTGTCATTTAGTAATAAGACCCCTCTCTTATATCTACCATCTACAATCCCACAGTTCTACAATCCTACAATCGAAACCATAGCAGGCTGATGTTACTTTCTCTAGTTTTGGTTCTGTTATTGCGCTCCCAGAGGTAGCGGACCTGGGGAAACACTCCTCTCAATTTTTTGTAGCGTAAGCTACACTGGCCGAGGTTGCGGAGTTTCGCGTGGACCTTGAAGGGCCGTGCTGCGCAAGCGCGGGCAGCATTGGATTGGATTGAATTGGAATCAAATCCGACTGGTGTACGGGTGTGTTCTTTTCGCTTGTCGCAAGCGCGACTGACAGCGCGCATGCGCGAAAACGGCCACCACAGCATCGGCTGCCGCACAGTGAGGCGCGAGGCAAACCCGGGTGTCATGCAGTGGGAGATACCTCTTGTGTGCTGTCTCGGGTATTATGGTGCTGCAGAAGGAACACCAAGTACACCAGGATGAATCGCAAACGAAGTCTGTTTTAATGCTGTTAGCGAAAGGTGAGAACGTCGTTCGTATGCCGTGAAGCTGAGCTGAAGGATTGGACTTGTGTCGTGCATGGGCTATGCTTGGTGACAGACACCCATATCTGTGTTGCATTCGCATCAGTGTTTCTCGCCGCACGTAGCGTTCGAGCACGTAACGCGAATAAAGTGTTCAAGTGATATTATAGCTGGCGTTGTTGTTGCCCAGACGGCGTACGCCGAGCACCATAGCTGCGCTGGCTGCGGACTGGCCGCAGCGGAGCGGCGGTTGCCGCATGGGAATCGGGGGGCACATAGGAGGGTGGCAGAATGTACACGGCATGAGAGAGTGAGAGCATTATACTTACCCACTAAAACTGCGGCACCTCGCATCGTTGACATGACAATTATAACGCCTTAAACGCCCACATGGCGGCGGCGTTTGTATGGTAATAATATTGATTGGTTCTATGGTTTAACCCGCCGACACAACGCAGGCGATGAGACGCGCCGTAGTGGGGGGCTCCGGATTAATTTTGACCACCTGAGGATCTTTCACGTGCGCCAAAATCTCGTACACACGGGCGTTTTTGCTTTTCGCCACCATCAGATAAGCGGCCGCCGCGGCCGCTTTGGCAATAATAACGCAATGATGCCTCTCCAGGCTCACCATGGGAGAATATGGCGCTAGTACCGGAACTAGCCCTGACGCTGGGTTGAAGGCTAAGAAACCGCCTCCTCACCGTAGTTCCCAACTGCCTTGTCTCCAGCCTGATTCTTGCCTACTTTAGCATTAAAGTCTCTTATAACTACGGTATACGTGTTTTTACTTTAGCCATTCCCGATTCCACATCTTCATAGAAACGTTCAACTAGCTGGCCGTCGTTGCTGGATGTAGGCGCGTAGCCCTGTACCTCCTCGAGTTTGTACCTCCTATTAAACCTAATTACAGCACCGGCTACACTTTCGTTAATGCAATATTGTTCGTCTATGTTGCCAGCTCTGCTTTAATTGACTAGTAATCCCACTCCCTGTTCTCTTCTGTCCACTAAGCCACGGTAACATAGGCAGTGTCCATTATTCAGCACAGTAAAGGCTTCACCTGTTCTCCTGACCATACTAAGCCCGATTACATTCCGATTAATCCCCTGGAATTCCTCGAACAATCCCTCTAGGCTTGCCTCGGTTAAAGTTCTCGCTTTAAACGTTGCCAGGTTCAGATTCCAGTGGCTGCCTGTCCGGATCTAGGGATTATTAACACCCTCTGTTGCGTCACAGGTCTCACCGCCGCCGTGGTCATTTGCTTCGTAGCGACTGGAGACTGAGGCCGAGGGCTATTAGGCGTATTCATGGGATTTTGTGGCTGCTACTGCACGAGAGCGGCTAATTTTGCTGCGGTAAGAGAGTGCGTTAACTTTAATGGGTCGCCGGGATCAGGCCGCACCCAAAGCCTCCTTCTGCCATTCCATCAACATGTGCATTTTTTAAAGCAAGGATTTCTACCTTTACCAGCCAACGGTTCTTTCGTGGCGTGAGGTACAGCAAACTCCAGCGCCGCGGAGGCGGCTGCGGGGGGAGGGAGAAGGGGGACAGAGGGTTCCACTCACGAGCACACTAGAGATGGTGGCGCGAATTTACCCAGCGTTCCCCACGCGGAAGTACCTGATCGCCGGCGGTGGCGGTGGCCTCGGCGATACGGCTTTGTGGCCTTCTTTAGCGACGGTTGTTTTGGGTATCTTTTGGTGCAGCTTCGCATCCATTGCGCGGTGCCGTCGCGCGGCTTGATTAACTTATTCGACAGCACCTCCAGGGTAACCCGCACCCGACGAAATTAAGTGGTCGTTCGGCAAACACACCTCAAGAATTGGTTAACAGGGCTGGAAAAAAAAATGTAGAGACTATATACAGACATTTGGCCGCTAGAGAAATGCTACCTTTCGCGCACTGCTTCCCACAAAAGGGACTCTGTTTTCTGAATTGGTGATTACAAATTCGGTTGTATTTTTAGAGGTATTAGAAAATGCGAATGTAGCAACTGGTTCTGATAACTAGCTATTGCGAGAGCTCCCTCAGCTTTTTCGCAGTTCTCAAACTTACTAAACAAACTAGTTTAAATTGGTATAAATGGAAATCATTAAGCTCTCGCGCCGAATTGTTTCGGTGTCTGCGCTTGTGTCCCTGGTGGTGTAGCCCCGTGCTGGCACATCAGGATGGCTAGTATCCGCTATCTCACCCTTCGAAAGACGGCCCTCCCCGTTTTCTTTCTGCGACTCACAGCCGGGCTACAGCGGCGGCATATCCGCCCATCTAGCCCGGCGTGGCCGACGCTGCTGCTGGGTTTGGGACGGCGCTCTCCCGAATTCCAGGTAATAGCTAGAAGAATGTCTGGTTTCACTCTTTGTAGGCCTACGTCTGTGAATTCAAGTGGCGCCGCATGGGAATTGTTGTGGGTGTCGTTTAAAGCTTTGCTTTCCAAACACCGTAGCGGCATGGATTGGAGCCAACTTTTTTTAATCCAGTGGCAATTGTAGCCGGTCCTTCTGCATGCAAGTTGGATGCTCTGCTCTACGCCGCCGCCGCACTCTTCAAGCGGTATGTCTTTCTTAAATGGACCCTGAAGCAGGCTTTTAGCAGTGAAATTAGGCGTGCGGAACGTGTAGATTAGACGGCCAGGAATACGTGAACCAAATAATGCACGTGCGCGTGAAGCGGCGAGCTGTAAAATCGCTGTAAACTGTGCGGGAAATTTCAAGGCGGTCTTTTGAATTTTACCAAAACTGCAGCCCTTTAATTATGCCATTAAAGTGGTAGCTGTCCTATTGGGTGGTGCCAGTGAACTTTGCGGCCTATTTCCGCATTGACGGGCATTATCCGCCACAGTCGGCACTATGCATAGACGGTTCTACGCCTCAACGTGTAGGTACTAGAGCACTGCACGCCCCGTTTTTTTCCGGCCCGGGCCCGGCCCGGGCCGAAAGCGCCATGCTCCGGCCCGCACGAGCCCGGCCCGGTGTTTTCAAATACGGCCCGTACCCGGCCCGGGCCCAAAAGGTTTGGCCCGGCCCAGCCCGGCCCGTTTCACCCAAGTGTGCCTTGAGCATAAACAAGGCACTGTCCAATCCTCAGCTATTGTGAAGATACCGGTAGCACACCAGATATTTTTTGGAGAGTGCTGTGAGAACTTGGCACAGTGTCACTATTTTCAGTGGAACTGTGTATACCTTTGGTTAATTACGCCGTAACACTTTTTCGAAATAATCGCAGGACACTATTCAGGACAACTGCAGGACAATCCTCCACAAGGAGAGCAGTAAAATACCTATAAGAAAGAGCGTCAGACAAAGAGACACAATCTCTCCAATGTCATTCACAGCATGTTTGCAAGAAGTATTCAGAAGGTTGGATTGGGAACAGGTGGTAGTAAGAGTTAACGGAGAATACCTCAGTAACCTCAGATTTGCTGACGACGTTGCCTTGCTAAGTAACTCGGGGGACGAATCTCAAAGCATGCTTTCCACACTGTACCAACAGAGTAGGACCGTGGGCCTGAAAATTAATATGCAGAAAACCAACGTAATGACCAATAACATCGGGACAGCACAGCGGCTTGAGAGGTGGTGAGGCAGTGGAAGTGGTAAGTTAATATATCGACTTAGGCCAAGTTGTGACCCCTGATCCCAGCCATGAGGCAGAGATAATTAGAAGGATAAGAATGGGGTGGAGTGCATATGGCAGACATTCTCAGATAATGAATGGCAGCCTACCATTGACCCCGAAGAAGAAAGTGTATGACAGCTGCATCTTACCGGCACTCACCCAAGGGGCAGAAACTTCGGGGCTCACTAAGAGGGTTGAACTTGAATTGAGAACGCCTCAGCGGGAAATGGAGCGGAAGATGATAGGTGTAACATTAAGGGACAAGAAGAGAGCGCAGTGGGTCAGGGAACAAACGCCTGTTTAGGACATATTAGTACAAATTATGAAGAAGAAATGGACGTGGGCAGGACATCTAATACGAAGGCAAGATAACCATTGGTCATTAAGGGCAACCGATGGAGTCCCTAGAGAAGGCAAGCGTTGCAGGGGGCGGGAGAAAGTTAGATGGGCAGATGAGATCAAGACGTTTGCGGGGGTAAATTGTTGGTCACAGTTGGCACAGGACCGGGGTAATTGGAGAATAATGGGAGAGGCCTTTGCCCTGCAGTGGGCGTAGATATGCTGGGGATGATGATGATTATAAGCGGAGGCATAGGTAGCTGTCTCATACATGCAGCGCTAACAACGCAATGTTCTTATTGCACTTAAAATGACTACAACATACAACGCCCACGTAAAGTGGAAAAGCGGTGGATATTTATAAATGAGTTTGCATTAATTTCTGACAAGCTGAGACTGTTGAGTTAGAACCACAGAAAATTATCTTGGAAACTTCCTTTATTGCACAATGCAACGAGAGAGAGCGAAAATGCGCTGTAACTGCTCCTGGTGTGCCGCCAGGCTGGCTGAGTAGCTGAGACCGGCAGGCAGCCGGAGCCACTAATTGCAACCGCGGGCTTGGAAGAGGTGCATCTTCCGTGATGCATTGCACGGGAGGAGCCCGAGGAGAGGAGAATGTGGTATCAGAAAAGGTTGGCTTGCCAAAGCTGGGCCGCCTGACTTCATGCTCCCTCCTAAAATTTTTCTTCCTCTATGAGACCCGGGCCTAATGCGGGCCTGACTCAGGCCCGAAGCCGGCCCGGGCCCGATCGAACAATCCCTTACCCGGCCCGACCCGGCCTGCGGGCCGGCCCGGGCCCGGGCTTTCGGGCCGGCCCTTGCCCGTGCAGTGCTCTAGTACTACGTACACTCTAGGCGTTTTTTTTTGTATTTCGGGTGCGCGCGGGGTGAGTGAAGAACTCAAAACTTTACCCTCAATCAGACCATTTACCATCAACTGTTTATTGCTCCCAAAACGACCTATCAGCCTGAGCCCTTTCTTGGGAGAGGTCACCAATTCCTTCTCGCATTCGTCGCACCGCAAATAGATAGCCTCGCGTTCCGGAGAAAAAGAAAAAAAAACTCGCCGGCCGTGCTGTATCGAAGGTCGACGATGTCAACGTCAAAAAACGCCCCCCTTCACCCCCCCCCCCCCCCCGCACCATTTTCGGGACAGGGTGCGCATACTTTATTGCCTATTGCTAGTTCTAGTTAGAGGCACTCCTCTAACCCACCATTTGTGAGGTTTTTCATCTCGTGTCGCTGCGGTAATACTGAACATATTTTAATTTTTCTGGCCGGATGAAGTTGCTGGGAGAATAGACCACCGCGAAATGCATGCGGTCTAGTCGACGGTAAGTGTTGCAGTGTTCTCTTAAGGAGTGAGAAGGACGGAAAATTCGTCGTGGCATATTATTCCACCGCCATTTTTAACTCAATCGCAAATACGTACCGCCGCTGTTTCTAGCTCTTCTCGACCTAATAATTACACATAAAACCTGGTTGGACTGGCTTCGCCATAACACGAGTACTCGAATACCGGTTTACTATATTAAGAGGAGGATACCTATTAGGCTATAATCTATATTGAGAAGTGTATCCTATTGTATCACCCGCACCAGATACAACGCTTGCTCTCCGTCAGGCACAATCCGTTATACATTAGGCATATGTGTTCTCGTGGTTAGCAGATTCCTGGGACTATCCACGATGACTTTGAGACTGAAAATTGTGTTTAAGCCTAGTATGTTTGCACAAGCTAGCCCTTATGGCGTTGTTCCAATCGCAAGCATAGCCAAGCCTTTTATCATTACAGGAAGGAAATACATGCAGGAAATATCCGTGGCGACCAAACTGCCTCAAGACACAGCGGTAAGAAACTTAATTAAAACTTCTATTCTCCAAAAGTGCGGTAATTACGACGTCTGCTTGTTACATGCAAATATATTGCGCTACCACCAGTTTAGTCTCACGCAAAGCTGTTGTTGCTTTCTGGTATAGATTTTCTTAACTTTCCGGTTTGCGTACTGGACAATAGTTGTTTTCCGTAATCTACTTTTAAACCATTCACTGCACGATTTAATAATATAAAGGCAGCCAGCAGTGTGAGACAGAGCGATTTCAGACCAAATCGGCGATGACAGGACGGTGCTTCATTTCTTTCACAGGATGCTTATGGCCACACAGAATAGTGTTAGCGTTAATGTAAGTTATGAGTTTTGAAACTAACCATCGAAAACCCAATTTTGTGAGTCATTTCTTGCCTGAATTCAACTAAATACCGCGAAAACCAATAATGTCGTCCAACGTGTAGATAAGCACCGTTTGCTCGATTGTATCGAATGACTTTCCAAAATTCATAAATCTACCAATTTTGTAGTTCATTTTAGTAATTTCTTATCGTTTGCTGATTACATCTCAAAATATATTAAAAAGGTTTGTATTTTCTGGAAGTTGATTGTTGATTTGCAACAATATTATGTTTGGGAATGAAGCCCGTGATCATACTACTGACTACGATATAGGCATTGAATGTACTACTATAGACGAAGACTCGCATATAGAAGACGCGCATATAGGGGTTCACGAGGATGGCTTGGTGGGCTAGTTGGTGGGGCATCATGAACGGGGCAACCGCTAACAAAGACAACGACACAGAAGGAACAGAAGACAGAAGAGCTGAGCAATTCATTGTTTTATGCCGCCATGAAAGACATGTAAACAAGAAAAGTACAATAACAAGGTTCAACAAATCTGACGTAAACACTTATCTTCCACCCCGCGTTTTGCGCTCGTTGCACCAGATACTGTTGTTCTTTTTCTGTGAGCAAACAGATGGCATGCTGACGCAGTTTCCATCAAGACGGTCAATCTCGAGTGCCTCGATAACCTCTCGCGTATGCCTGTCCTTTTGTCTAGCAATCATGGAGCCCTCTCCGAACAGCGGAACGCAGGCACAAACCATCTTCCTTGCAAGGTTTTTATGCTCCCTCAGCTTATCCCTAAAGCATCTACTTGTCTGGCCGATATAGTTTTTTCCACAATCCAAGGGGGCAGAATAAATAACGCCTTCATCACATTGAACAAATTGTTCCTTGTGTTTCTTTGAGCGGCCTAATTTTTCTCTTTCACCTTCCATTCACCATCAAACACAGCTTGGAAAGCTGGTTAGAGGCAGAGAAAATTACTTCAACCCTTCATGAGGCATATAGGAGCTCAGAAATAGTTCAGCCTATAAACGTTTATGTGTGCGTTTAAATATTTCAACTCTGTTTATACACGTAGTTTATTTCGCTCAAATAAGTTAGGGTGAAACTTTGTATCCCGAAGAACACACAATAAAAACAGAATAGTTGATACAGTTTGTTTGCCTTCCAGTCTATGCTACTAAGGGGACATTTTGCTCCTCAGATGTGAGCGCAGCTGTCGTAAAGCAAGCTCTCCCACCAAAAAGCGCTTCTAACGTACTGGAAGCGACGGCGAATATGTAAGTTGATTGCTTCTTTTTAACTGAATATTGCAGTACAGCATTAAAGTATTTTAGGCAGAGCCCCAAATTAGTTAAAGTAAAAAATTTCAAGGTGGCTGTGGTGGAACTAAAAATGCAAATTCGTATTGCGCTCGTGTTCAGCTGTCAAGACCTCTTTTCCGGTCTTATTTTAAGGTGTTACACAGCAATACAGGTTCTTGAACACAGATCGCCTGCTCAAGCGGAAAGTGCTGCGTCACGGCTGCCGTTTGCGTGTGAAGACAAAGCGTGGCGTGGGTGTGACGGGTACAGCTCCGAGTGACAAGCAGCTCGTTGGCGTAGCTTTGCGGCCCTCAGTGGCCGCACGGAGCCCGATGCGCGCTTCTTCTGACAGCTGAGGTTCTGAGCGCTGTAGCTGCGCAGGCAATGTCAATGATTGTTATCGATTTGACTGATAATTATCTACAATTTCCGCATTGCGATGAGGTGCCAAAGTGCAATAATTAAAATTGCATCATCAAATTATACTTAATTATTCCGCTAAATAGCACCTAAAACCGGATTTATTGCGTCGTCGGGGCCCCTGATTACTTCGCGAAAAAAATTATCTTCCCTGCGAATCCCTGCATATGTAGGTATAAACCAAGATGTGGGACCGGAACCGAATCGGTATTTTTGCTGGAACTGAACGCGAACAAGAAACGTTATTTTTTGAGCACACTGAACCCGAAACAGAAGTGAAACAAAAATATGTAACGGTTAGCGGTTTACGACGAAACGGTTGGACCACCCGCTGTTCATAATTAGCCGTCAAGGCCATTCAGGGCGTTTTGCTTTGACGAACCAACATCGCTACTTCTCACACACTATTTCTTTCAGATCAGTCACGATACTATCAACGCTCTCTTTATCGTTACAATATGAGGGAAGTTATGCGAATCAATGTTGCAATGGTGCAATGCACCTAATATACCCACTTGAAATAATCCAAAACAACTCCGCCGGTTTTGTACTAACTATAACCGAACAGCCAGCATAACAGCAATAATATCTAGTCTTAACCTGCCATCTTTAAAAACTCGAGGCAAAATCCCTTGTCTCGTTCTGTTTTGTGAAATATTTAACCATCCAATCCTACGTGATGAGCTCGTTTTGCCTCCACCCTATACATCTCGTTTAGATCACGTTCACAAAGCAGCAGTGCCATCATGTTGAACGAAGTGTTTTTCAGTCATACATCTATCTCGTACATCTATTGAATGGTACCACCTTCCCACACTTGCGGCCACCATCCGAGATTACAAACCATTTAAGAGTGTCTTCGCTAATATCGTATAACCAAAAATAAAAAAGCAATGTGTCGTATAATGCACTACTTCTCTTTCTGCTTGGTTTGTTAACAACTCCGCTCTGTAATACCATATCGTCCTGAGGGTATAAATAAATAAATAAATAAATAAATAAATAAATAAATAAATAAATAAATAAATAAATAAATAAATAAATAAATAAATAAATAAATAAATAAATAAATAAATAAATAAAGCAATAAATAAATAAATAAATAAATAAATAAATGGTAGGCTACTGCTGGTAGTGCGAGCCCAGTGTAAGGCTGAGCAAACAAAATGTCAAACTCGCGGTACCCTAGAGGCGTATGAAAAAGCGACTTTCCTCTTGCCTCGCTATTACTGTGTAGGAACAAACTGCCCGCAAGCTTTCTGCACTGCGCAACAGTCAAGGCACACACCCTAAATGTGCATGCGTATTTCGTTTCATAATTTGCTTAAAAAGGTCGCACACCTGGAAAGTATAAATACCTGACAAGTGTGACCCTCAAGGGCTGTTCGGTGGCTGAGCCGCTGGCTCTGACCACAAGGATGCGGGTTGGATCACCGCACCCAGCGGCCATTTGTTTTATGTAGACGAAAACCGAAAACTTTCTTGTGTCCGGATCTCAGTGCACATTCCAGATGCCCAAGTGTCTAAAGTGCTCTGCCGGCCTGCAATATGAAGTGTGCTTTATAGCACACCGCATATTGCAGGTCGGTATATTTTGAAGCCTTTGGGGCCTCCAAAATGTCAATCTTTTCTGGAGCGTGCTTCCACCGGAACATTAAACAGAAAAGGCCGACCTGGCCTTAAATTATTGAGCACGGAGTTCCTACACGAATATTCTAGGCTGTTTTGCTGCCTTCAGCCAGCGAATAAACAAAACACAAAAAGGTATATTTTTCTCTAGACATCCCTTCCGTTGTCCAACCTTTATTTAGCGCATACAAATGTGCTATTACAGCGAAGGCAGCGAACGTAATGGTGCCTAATATAATCCCTTTTTTGTGATGCGCGGAGCTGACAACCTGACGGTTTGAACATATCCACATGACGATAATAAATATAACAGAAAAAACTGCTAGTCTATGGCACTCACTCTCTCATTTTGCTTTAAACTATACCCCGAAACTGCAGGCGCTACGTATATTTCGTCTTGGACAAAAAGAAGTACATAAGACATGCACAAAACCAGGCCGATCCTGCACTGTCCCATTTGCGGAGCACCCGTACTTTGCGCTTGTTGTGCTGTTTTTGTTTCTTTCAGGGCTTCTTTCTCCTTTGCGAGATGCTATTTACTGACTACTATAGATAGCCTAACTCGCTCTCTACTCCTACTGCTATTGGTTCCGGAGGGGCAGTACTGCTGTTGGCAAATTAAAAAGCGTATTCCCAAAAGAATTTTATCTCGTGCTTCCTGCGTCCCATCACCCTTTTAGTTTGTAATCGTATAATCGTTACAACGTTATGCTGTTTAGTGCAAGGAGCGTGGGTGGTGGTCGGGCAAAACGAAGGCGTATCCATCGTGACGAAACACATTTCAGCGATTAGAGAAATAATGATTGACTGAGTGTTAACTACAGGTCCGTTTTCACAAACGTTTGACTGACATCTTCGAGAAGCTGACTGCTAACAAATTATCATAGTTGGCGAAACAATGGAATGTTCGTACCAATTACGCAGCACCTGAGGGATTTTTTGTTGTGCGGCAACTAATAAAAAATCACACGACTAACACCTCGAAAAACGTCAACGGCTTATGTACGGCGGTGGCTATCCGGTATGCAGGCCTAAGTCCAGGTGTTTAGTCTTGAGACTGGTAAGCGATTCCAGCGATGGAATTACGATTTCAACAATAAAAGGAAGCGGGAGAAAATATATCCCACATACAGTCATGACACTTGGTGGTTGCTCTGAGTAGTTTCTGCATCTGTGTTCTATAACATAGGACACAATTACTTACTTTTGCCTTTAAATTCCACAACTTTCATTGGGAAAAATCTTTGTGTTGATGCGCCTTAATTCTGTTTATTTTTATGAACGCTTTGAAAGAGAAATGACTTTTACGCACTTCGCTAATCACTTACCTCACCGAAATGGTTCGTCTTGTGATTTAGCCGAACGGGAACGAAATAAATTAAGCCGAACCCGAACCGTAAACAAATCGGTATTTTTTATGTTCGGCTCATGGTATAAACATAGAAAGCTACGAATATATAACACATATTTGAAGGACAATTTGATTGATATCATGGAAACGATGTTTTTATGTGCCGAGCCTCCCGAGCTAGGAGCCTCTTCCTCTTCCAAGAACGCGGTGGGCTAAGCAAACTGCTGAGATTTTCGGCTACCGTTCTTGTTGTCAAAAACGAGCACCCTTGCTCTTGCTGCCATATTGGTGGCAGCGAGCTATTCAGAGTCGCTGCGTGCGATCGTTACTACCATAGCGCTCGCGGAGGGGTAATGATGGATGAAATGAGGCAGCAATGTTCATTTATTTGGGTGCCGGGCAGTCACGCACGATTTCATCATGTTGAGATGAAGAGACGTAATGGCATCAGCGGTACCCTCTCCAAGCAGGATTGCGGCCGAATTTCCGTACATTGCGGTCAACCACTCTGGTGCTCGCTTGGCAATGCCAGGGGCACTATAATTTATCGGTGCCTAGCGGCTTCCATTCCTTCTATGTACTTGCTGCAATGCCGTTTCCTTAGCTGCGTTTTGCCCTTATTTAAGTTTGGTGTTTGTGTTTATTTTTATGTGGGAGACGATTTTTTGTGCGTCTAAATGACGAAAATATATTCGCTGTTGTGCGCACAAGTTTTTATCAATATGACACATCACATTGATTCAGCTGCTGATTAGCATCTATTCAGTAAGTTATTCAGCTGCTAATTAGCATCTGTTCAGTAAGTGAATCTTCTCTAACCGTATAAATACTGGAGACACGAGAATCTCTGAATCCCATCCCTCGTTTCTAGAAGTGCTATGACTGGTCGGCAATGCTGAGTGGCTAGCTTATGCTAGGAAGGGTAATCAGTCCATTCATCGAGTGTTCAGGCCCTGTGAATAAACGGGGTGTTGTGCTGCGCAAACGTGTGCCTAGTGAAATTCATTTTTATACCTAATTGATGAGTTCATTGTTCAGTCGTGTAAATTCGTTACATATATATATATACAGCGTATATATGCACTTTGAAAGCCTATTTTAACGTGGTCGTCGCCGACATTAGCGCCGGCTGAGAGGCCTTATTGCAGACACCAGAAGAAGTATAGTTACGACAACATCAATTATTTCGATGAAGGGACCCTGAACTAAATTGGGAAGACAGGCTAGTTGGTTCATACACATGGCAAAAAAACCTGAATTTTACTGAAGATTTATTCTGAGATGAGCCCCCATTTGCCGATTCCGCGTGATACACGCGGGCAAAGATCCGCGGCTCCTCTTTTCTTTCAGCAATTTCGATGCCACCACCGTTTTCTCTTTCTCTTCACCGCCATTTCCCTGACTGCAACTGTTGCGGAGCGTGCTTTTTCAGAACTGGTAAATAGTGCAGGCTGAGTGCCATTTACGCGAAAGTAAATCGCACGGGAAATGTTCTCCCCTTAAAATTGCCTCTGGAAAAAATAGCCGTTATGGAAAGTCAAAACGAGCAAGCGATAACACTGTAATGTTTACGGAACTTGATATAGACGAAGCCACCCCTAAAGGGACGCACATCGGTTGAATGGTGCAATGGCCCAAAGACCTAACTGACTAGAGGCGAGCATTTCATGACACGGCTAATGTCATGGTACTGTAGGACATAATAATTGTCAACCCTGGAGAAAGTTCTTGAAACCACAACAAGACAGGCGAGATGGGTAATTTCTTAACTGTGGAAATTCCGTCACCTTTCTTCTCTCTGTTTCTGACCACACCAGTCAACAAAAATTAGCGACAACCTTGGTGTTGTTAAGGTGAGGTGTTCACTGACAATAGAGGGTGCTGCCACCGCCGCGCACCAAGCTAACCAGGCAAGAAGTGTCCACCACGTTCTGACAGCTGCAGACGAATTCACTGATGACCCCGGTTGTCATGAAATACATACAGCCAGACCTCTATACGGACTACACGTGCGTGTTGTGCGACAATTCTAGGGCCACGACCGTCCATTTGCTGTGGGACTGTAAAGTGTGACCGAGCGAGGGGGCAACAAAGACAAACCTACCGCCATGGATCCAAGAAGAAGTGCTCATAATGGCAAGGAAACTCAACTATCAGCCGTCCAGCAGGTCTTGACGGCTCCGTAGCGACTAGCGAAGGGGTGGTCCGAGTAAGGGTGACGTCGGGAACGACGAGTGGCTACGTCCAAGTGCAGTGTACACACTGTGTCTGTTGCAGGCATTCAACATAATGTTTATTCCATTCATTGGGAATGTTTGGTGCGGTCAGTGGGTGAAAATATATATATTGATTGAGATGGTTTCCGGGGGACCGCGTTTATTAAACCGCTCTCTCCGAACCTCACAAAATAAGCGAACGGGCGATAATGAAGGATATAAAGAGATCATAATGGCGATGCGTGGCTGTGGTGATGGAAAGCCTAGTCCTTAGTAGTCTGGCGGATATGCTAATGACAATACCGTGTTCACACAGGACTACCCGGTAGGCACATCACTGATTCCCACCACACGTTTTCACTACAAAACACCATTTATGTGTTAAATTGAAGTCCGGAATCACAGGCGCATCTTAGTAATGTCCTGTCATTTCAGATCCTGTAAATTTCGGGCGCAGAAATAATAGCATCGTGTAGAAAACTACAACAAGATTTTTATTTCAGGCTGCGATGCAGCCTTCATCATCTGTTCCGAGTGTAGCCAGAGCACTGCAGAGGTCAAATGGCATTACAATAACCTCGTAAAAGCCATCTGGGGTTGTAACTACTGCTTTCCCATTGTCTTCTTAAAGCATCGGGATTTTCTAGCATTCAACTGACGGTCCATCCTTGAGGAGTATTGAACCGCTTGGAGAAAATCCAAGTCCTCGTCTATGCGGATCATTGGATACTTGACTGCGGGGTTGATCGTATTAGGCGCCCAAAAATTCAAGCATAACCGCATAAAACAGTCCTTTTTTCAGACGATTACCGCAATGAAAGACCACGAGCTCGTCGGCTAGTGCTTACATTTGGGCATGAGCGAATCAGCCCCATTTTTATCAATTATATTCTCTTCAAAAGAAGCAAGGTGGTATGGCCTGTAATGAATCACAGCTCATTCAATCTTTCTACTTCTATGCTCCACTGCATATGTCTCTTTAAAGTCGGGGAATGGGCTTCGAAAGAAGCATGACGCTTTGCCAAGTCATCCTATAAAAACTCTCACTGGCGAGGCCGACCGTCGGTAGTCATAGTGGCGGCAAAATATAAACTGGACTGAATGTGGGCTTGTGTTAGGGAAGGCACGCAGGGGCATTTAGGAATCTTTCTATGTACAAAAGTGTTTGTTTCTTTGGCTAGGCGCGTTGACTAGTAATCTATCAATTTCAAACACAGCCTACAACCTCTTCATCAGATTTACTGCAGTACATCAAGCAAAATACCTATCCTTTCAGCTGCTACACTGCCTCAGCAGCAGGGGAACACAACGTGAAATTCCACGTAAGGTTGCTCACGGCCGTGTATTTTTCTCTCTTGAGTGCGTAGCAGTTTTGATGCCAGGCTTCTCGTCGTAGCTCGCCGGCGGTCACGGTTTAAAGCGGCATTACGCACCCAAACACAAGGTTCGAAATGATACGCGCTCCTCCCTAAATTCAGCCTTTTGACCTAAAGTTACGAGGATATTTGAACAAGAAGTTTATATACGCAGAACAATTCGAAACTCCTGGAACTGTTGGCACGTGCCATACATGGCCCCATCATTTATCGAGAAGAAAAAAGAACTGTGGGTACGTTTGAGGGAAATACATGTTCTTAATCGGCAGTCCCCGCTTTCATTTACTGAAAAATGCTTGTTGCGTTTGTTTTTCACATCGTAAGCAAAAGACGTTACCGCGGGAGGAAAAAAAACGATTCGTTCAAAATGACGCACAAAGGCTCCAGCCCGTGAGAGATGAAGTCAAGCCCAAAACGAACAGAACTACCCGACGAGTTGTTCTTAGCAGAACAAGAAACAAACACTAATTAAAGGATTCCAGCTCTCTAATACGTGTGCTACACGGCCGTTTCAAAGACCTTCCGAAGGCCATTGAACCAATTGTCTATCGAATTTTTCATATTAAATCCATAGGGCGCACCTGTATGCGACCGTTCAATTGCCAATTGAAAGTCGCCGTGTAGCACAGTCATAAGGATAAGGTGTGCGATACCTTCCAAGTCGGGAAAAATTGAATTGCATCGGAGAAACCTCTGCGAAGGAACGTTTCTTCATCTGGTCGCTGAAGAAACCTCTGTTCAATTATTCAAAAGAGAAATGAAACCGGGAGGGTAAGAGCATGAGTGGTGCTAGCAAAGAGCGGAGAACGGCGCCACAGCCCCTCTGGGGAATCAGTGGTTAGCACTTTACAGCTTTACGTTGAGTGTAGCGGCAGTAAGGTCTATAATTTTTAACGAAGCACCTGCCACGGTAGACCGCCCAACACTGAAAAGAGAGGACGACTTGCGTCTTTTTCTGCTTTTTTGTTTCATTGGGCACGATTTCGGAGATCGCCGAGGATATTCTGTGCTCACATTTTTTTATGCGCGCCCTGGTAAAGAAAGCGTGCCAGCCTATGGATAGTGACCATGCAACAAAGGGTAACCTGCGGTGAACGTCTCATAGATTCTAGCGGAGTGCCCACTCTGTGACACTGGTGCAGCTTCAGCTATCGTTATTTAGCGAAGCATTCCTTTCTATCTAATGTATTTTGAAAGTGACACGAGACGTGCAGTTCATTACATTATTATTTCTTGTGGTTCAGACACCAGATTAGCTTATTAATTTGCCAGTTTTATCTGGTCCAACGTAAAATTGTCGTTCCAACTACTGGATAAGGACATTAAAGTTCGTTTCTCGCACTAACTCAGCCCAGCAACGTATGTAACTGCTTTCTCTAAATCAAGCGCGGAATCATAACGTCGCACACCGATGTTTTCGGTCCAGTGGTGGACTAAATGTATTGCACAGACCAGCCCGTGGCCTCCGTCTGCTGCATGCGGGTCAGTCTCTCAACTAACCTCGGCTGATGGCACATCAGTCCATTGTAAGCCCCAAATAATTGGGTCATTTGTCATGGCTCGCAGCCATGCCTCAAAAAAGGGGAAAAAATAGTGCTGGAACCATCATTCTAACTAGGTTCTAGACAATGAAGACCACGCCTACAATGCCTGTGCGTACGATCTGGTTTGTGCTGGACGCTCCCACGGGCCACTTAAGAATCGTCAATAAACAAGCACTCTCCGCACTTATGGACGCCAATGTTCCAGTGCAGTCGAGGATGCGAGGACTTAATACCAGGTACATTTCTTTGTCATCGTAATGGGTCATAGACGTGGCCGAGGGGCTTAGCGGAAATTACGTCACTACCGGATATCAAGGTACGCACTCACGCTCCATTTGATAAAAGTCCGGTTTAGGCGTCATGTAGCGCCGATGCGTCTATCTCTCCAGACAACTTTCCGATACTGGCGAAAAGCAAAAACGCCCGTGTGTACGAGATTTCACCGCACGTTAAAGATACCCAGGTGGTCATAATTATTCCACAGCCCTCAAGTACGGTGCGCCTCATCGCCTGCGTTGTGTCGGTGCGATAAACCCTACAATCAATCAACTTTCGGATACTAATCAAACCTTTGTTTGAAGGGAAGTAAGTAGCGTCAGCCGCATTGGTACAACCCGATGCACAAATATGGTATTGAAGACTTGATTTCCACTCATTTGAATGCTGGTCACTACTGTCAAGGCATCTCACTCTACGTTGGAAAGTCCATTAGATGCTAAAAATGCCCTTTGCGTGAAGATAACTGTACGTTTCTGAGGTGTATCCACCCGAAAAAGTGCTAACAGCAATGGATTTTCCCTTATAGGTCAAACACATATAAGGCCAAACGCCACACTATCGAGGCTGTGCCCACGTTTGAACAGGAAGGTGGCTAGTAATGTTTGGTTCGTGAAGAAGGTGAGTGGTGTCGCCGTGGATGGTGGTGAAGGACCCGATGACGAGACGAGGCCAGTAGGTGATGTAGAAAAGAAGTCTATTTACACGTATTTACAAGAGACGACGAAGCATAACATAAGACAAGGAAAACTGGATTAAAATTAAAAGGCGCCGCAGCGCGCAAGGGGGGTATCGCGGCACGATCCCTCGTGGGGGCCCGGAGGCCAAAAAGGTGCCAAACCGCCGCACGGTTGGGCTGGAAAGATGCGTGGGGTTCTGGCGCCCAGAAACCGCCACGGGAGCGAGTCTTCGTGCGACCGCTTGCAGTCGCAGCTCTCGACAAACTCGTCGAAGCGTGTGCGAGCAGGGCGCGAGCAATGCCGCCTCCCCCACAGCAGCGCACATGCCAAAATGGGTTTTGACCTCCGCTCCCCCCCGGCCGTCCCCGAAGGTCAAGATGAAAGGAAAGCCTCCCCCGACGCCGCAGGAAAGCCGCCGGCGAGGCCCAACAAAGGGTTGCGACTCGCTGGCGTCGGCGGAGGCCGCCCCAATATTTCCGACACCGGATGGGGAGACCCAGCAAGGCCACGAGAAGGGAGGGGGGTCATCGTCAAGACGGGGGTCATCGGCGCTGCAATCATTACAGCTCCCCTATCAAAAGCCTGTGTCAGGACTGCTTGGACTACTACAGGCTCCAAAACAAAGTGATTACAGCACGGATAACCCAAACAAACGACAAACAAACAAAAAAAAAACTCCGAGAGGAATATCCCTTGAGGACCGTATGCATTTGCGGTCAAGGAAAATTTGCGCATACGAGCAAAGCACAAAGTGAAGTGCTACACAAAGGGAAGGAACAATAATGCATAACACTCCCGGGGAACATCATGCAAACCAGCAGGAATACCGCGTGCTGAATATAACCGCAACGGCAAAGGCACAGCAAAAGTGTACTCGCTCGAGAGCACCAAGGGGAGCGAAGAAGGAAAACGGCAGGGACAAGAACAATGCAATTATGAAACAAAACGCAAGGTGAACGCTATCGCCCCCGCAAGCTTATGGAAAAAAAAAAGAAAACCACAGCAGCGAAAGAAAAAAAACCGTTCATGAGAGTACAGTCAGTGCACCAGTTTTCCTTCCGCGAGTAGCAACTCGAATTAATCGGGTGCAGCCTCGAGGTGAGAGTTCACCTGGTTGTTGCACAAATCGCGATGTTCGGCTTTCGCCGCGGCGTCAGGTGATCCGCCTCTGCAGCCCGTGCGGGAAGTCCACAATGCCAGAGCCACACGCAATGACCAGGAGCCGAAGTAAGACGCTTCCCAACTCATGTACGTGTTTGACACCGTCCCCCTCCAGCGTCATGTCAAGTTGTTTTCCGCTGCCCTTTTGTCGACCTTCGTTCTCATATCGAACCCACTGCATACCGCCGCCGCGGTGCCTGCCGTCTTTTTCTAACCGCAAATGTCCGAGGGAGCTACTGCCACCGGAAGCCCGTTTGAGCAGGCTCGGGCATGATTCGGCAAGGATTTCCGAGCAGTGCGGCGGGTCAACCATATCGACGCTGCTGAGGCTTCGTCTACGCCTGGGGGGACCAAAGAAGTCTCCCGGTGCACGACGCAAGCCTCTCTTTCTCCTGTGCAATGGCTTGACAAAGCAAGGGAGCACCGGCGGGTATGCCGGGGCTCGCGCACAAGTTTGCGGGACGGAAGCTGAATGGCGTGCAAGTCCGGGTCTCTCGACATGGCACCACCGTCCTGTCCCCGTACTCTGCCGTCAGCCGCCGTGCCTGCAGGAGTAGTTTTGCCACCGCAGCCGTCCGCGGGGTAGCGTCTGTCCCAATGCAAACCCTTGGGCAGGGCCGGTTCCGCGATACGGCAGAGATTTTGAAGCACCCAAGTCAGCGTTGGCTGTCTGACCGACCGCCTCTATTCCTACCGCCGTGGATCTCAGAGGAGACGTCTCGGTATTGCCACGGCTCTTTTGCTTTGCCCGCCACAATCGCTGACAAGCCCGCCCACCACTTTCCCGGCGCATGCCTTCGCAGCGAGCGTGCCTGCCTGACCCGTGGCCTGAGCTGTCGACTCCGCTACCCTTGGCTGGGCAGCCGAAGTGCCGCCGACAAATAGCCCTCGACGGGGATATAAGAACCGCGGGGGCTAGCCGGTCGCGCCTTCACGGGAAGCCAGTGAGGACAGATTTCACCGGCCTGGTCAGCTGATCAGGGGTGAAGATCCTTTTTCAACACCGCAATTTGTTCACTGCTCGAGGCTCAGCTTGAAGGGCTTAGTGGAACCCTAGGCCCCCACTAGCCGGCCGTCCACCTTGTATAGCCGTCGTTTTGAGATTCCGGAAACCGCCGCAGTGACCAGATGCGGCCTTTCACATGCCTCGGAATCGGCTACTTCGACCAACCGTTCCCTCTGTGGGGGTGGACTGGCTTCGCGATCGAGATAGCGGTAACGGGCGGCAGTCAGCGGACGAATGTGTTGTCTGACCACAACTGCAGCACGGCCGCACAACGTTCTCGTTTCCCGGACGCGCTAGGGAATTCCGCTTCTGCCAACCTCACAAGCCGCTCCAGCTCTCGCGTTTTTGCGCGTTCCGCTTCGAGCACTTTGTCCCTAGCCATGCTGGGCTCTGGCAATGAGGATATCCCATCAAAAAAAAAAGAAAAGGTGCAGAGACGGACCACTCACCGTCGATGATACAGCCGCTCCGCTGCACCACCCACGTCAGTCCCACACGTCCCGCGGGGATCGGAAGGTGCTGAAGTGAAGTTTCCCCGGCAGGACAACTAATTCATCCGTTGTCTCGTAGGCGGCGCGCAGCCGCCCTGCTTCATCGTTGTCCTTGCGTGTAGACGACTTTTTTCCTCTACTCTCGCGGTCACCTTTGGGTCACACTTCGTTCACGAGTTCGTCACTTGAAGCGAACGAAGATATCCACGACGCTGTCGAGCTGCGCCAGTAAAGTTAGGTTCGGGAAGAAGGTGAGTGGTGTCGCCGTGGATGGTGGTGAAGGACCCGATGACGAGACGAGGCCAGTAGGTGATGTAGAAAAGAAGTCTATTTACACGTATTTACAAGAGACGACGAAACAGAACATAGACAAGGGAAACTGGATTAAATTAAAAGGCGGCCGCAGGCGGTCAGGGGGTATCGCGGCACGATCCTCGGTGGGGGCCCGGAGGCCAAAAAGGGGCCAAACCGCCGCACGGTTGGCTGGAAAGATGCGTGGGGTTCTGGCGCCCAGAAAGCGCCACGGGAGCGAGTCTTCGTGTGACCGCTTTGCAGTCGCAGCTCTCGACAAACTCGTCGAAGCGTGTGCGAGCAGGGCGCGAGCAATGCCGCCTCCACCACAGCAGCGCACATGCCAAAAAGGGTTTTGACCTCCGCTCCCCCCCGGCCGTCTCCGAAGGTCAAGATGAAAGGAAAGCCTCCCCGGACGCCGCACAAAAGCCGCCGGCGAGGCCCAACAAAGGGTTGCGACTCGCTGGCGTCGGCGGAGGCCGCCCCAACATTCCGACACCGGATGGGGAGACCCAGCAAGGCCACGAGAAGGGAGGGGGGTCATCGTCAAGACGGGGGTCATCGGCGCTGCAATCATTACAGAAGGCTGTTTTATCCGAAATGGTGACGGACCACCCGCGCACAAGGAGGCAACCATCAAGGCTCAACAGCGGCGGCACTACGGCAGTTGACGCCGAGGGTTCCTAAAGAGGCGGACTATTTGTTCATTAGCAACCTTACGCAAAACAGGCATGTTTACGTATGTCTTTGTCAAGCTGCTAAGGCAGCTTTTACCCGGGCAACCACACCAGTTTCTTGGAAAAAAAACTGCTGATTATCATCATAAAAACCACATTTCATCAGTGCACCTTTAGCACCCGCAACCACTTCCACGGGTGTCGTGGAGCGAGAAGGCACGCATCGGTGATCCTCACTGGTTACGCGAGAGCCGCACTGTCAGCTATCGTACCTCCCACTGGCCGAGCTAATTCAGCGCGGAAGTTAGTCGCAAGATTTCCAGCCACAACTTCATGCCGAGATCGGCAAGTTATTCCAAATAAAATGTTTGTCATCAGTTTCACCTTGCATGTCGTTTCGTAAATAAATCATTCACATCAATGGCACTGAACGTGCCGGAACATATGAATTAGTACTCGCTGGATTTCTGTAAGCAAATGAAATAGCCTGCGTGCATACCTCATCGAGCGCATAACACAATAAAGCTTAGTTTACTGGAACGCTACAGGCCAGATATCGCACATCTCTCGTTTCCGCGGGAGTTTATCCCATTTTAAATCACCGCCGAACAATACTTGTCCAAGCTAATTAATATTATGTGGATATGACGTGCTAGAACCAGCTGCGCACATAAGAACAAGCAAAACAGCTGTTTGTATTCGTTGTGATGTTACATTCACAATTATTACCATTTTAGGAATATATGACTCTCCAAGACCATCCTGCAAAAAGGGTCAACTCACCTGCGTAGTTGTGTGTGGAGGACATTTTTAGACTTTTCTGGCACTGAAGGCTTGCACATACTTGTTCCAGTCACGCCTGTGCTGTTCACAAAAGGAACTGCTCCTGAACGAAATAAAGGTACTGCATGACCATACTCGTCGATGAGGTCAGGAGACTTCATTTCAGCGGCTATCTTGCCACTACCGCATTTGAAGCAGCAAAGAATATGCTACTCTCCTCTTTCGGCCCACAAAAAAGGCAGACCACACCTCTTTTGTTATCTAGAACAGACATTACTACGGCTCTCAACAGACGAAACTTGCGATTTTGTGAAGTACGCAGTGGGGCCCTTGAACTGCACCATTGGTGTCTCTTCCCATTGTATGGCCCAATATTAAGCAACCGACGGTGTCCATGTCCCGCTGAGGGTCCCAATCGCCACTGCTCACACCTATCTGGCCACAACTGTTGGCGAAGTGTGGCGTACGCTGGAGCCCTTATGGGTTTTTTTTCGGATTTCTAAGTTGTTTGGTCGAAAAAAGGGCAGCTCTTTTCGACTTGCTAAAACAGAAACGCTTGGCGATAAACTTTTCAAAAGGTGCAAGGTCACTGGGCTCCCTGTCCCTACCACACAAGTTCATCAAGGCTTATTGCGCTTCTGAGAACAAAAAACCGGGCCCTCTACATTAACGTGAAAACTAGGTAGAGAAAAGCATGCTGTGTATAAGTGTATAATGCGGTGTACATTATGCGGTTTCTATGTGTGATGCACATTCGAAGTTATGATGAAATGTATGATGTGTTTCGATGCTGAGCGCTCAGCGTCTCAAGCCTTGGCCCCTTGGCGTTTTTTCCTACGGCGAAGAAACTTCTCAGAGGAGGGCGGGTAGAGGTATACAGCTGTGCTCTAAAAGTCCCGTGTCGTTCAAACAGAAAGTGTTCTAGCGGGATATGTTCGAAAACAACTGCCCCGGCGTGTTCTTTCAGTACGCGTTTCTGACCACTGAGATCAAGCCTTCTACCGCGAGGCGTTGGGAAACAATTGTCCGGTTGTGTTGCTTTAGCGCGCGTTCGGTACTAGCGCAAGGTGTTGGAAGACGGGTGTCCCGGTGTTTTAGCACGGTGATCACATAAGACGCGGACAGCCCGAACGAAGGGGCAAAGCACCGTAAGGTGCTTCGCCTCTGAAACTTTGTTTTAAAAACCATAATATATTGCTCTAGTAACATGTTCTGAATTGTCACGTAAATTGACCTGATACTGGACACCTCGGTCCAAGCTCTATACTCATAGTTCACACTTGTCCCTTTTTGAGTTATCCGCTTTTTTTCTCATTTCTATGAATGTGCAGAACAACCTACCACTTTTTAGGCTATATAACATTTGAACCTCATTTTACTTGCCCACTTCTTTCTGTATGAAACCTGTTTATCCAACTTCATAAGTTCAACTGGTATTTCATATTTTCAGAGTAGATAGCCCATATCACTCGTGCACTGACAGCTGGAGACTACCATAGGTCCATTTGTGGTCTTTCCGTAATGGCGTATCCTTCGCCATAGCTGGGAATTATCTGCACCTGGCCTATGCGCAGACATCACTTGTCAACACATCGCTAGACGTTGGCCGCAAGTGATTAGGGCATAGCGAGTAGAGATACTCTCACACCATAGGCTGTTAGAGCACTCATCATGACTCGGATTTGTACTCTATTTTGCATCCCGTCCCTCACGGTTATTTTAGTTCAGATGGTGTCTTTGTCTTAAATCTGGAGGATTTGAAACCCCGCTCCCTGGTTTGTGTCGCACGTATGCACTTGATTTAAAGTACATAAAAAACCTGGTGATCGGATGAAATAATTTGTGGCACTCTGTCAGAGGGGGCAGTGACGTAGACACAAAATGAAACAGCGGCTTGATGCGAAACTTGTGACAAGATTTCCCTATACCAGTGATTCTTTATCATAGGGTATCAGACATAGGGTGTAGCATATAACTAAAGTTATGCTAAGATGCACATTAAACATTTGCTTTGTTTGTTCTAGCCTTGGATCCTTATCACACTCCACATTTTTGGAAGAAGACATCAAAAACATGAAGAAGTTACTTGAGTATGTAACAAGCCTGCTTGCTTAAGAGGAATGTTTTCTTAAAGTTTCTCATGTTATTTTGGTAAATTTAAAAGCCATAGTTTTCGGCGCCAAAATGTGGCGCGGGGTTCTGGGACGCTAGGTTCTAAAAAAAAAACATACAACGGCAGGTCAGAACGTTTGTTAAGTCAGGCTTTTGTCTATGATTGCTTTCCTTAAGCCGAAAAAATTGCCAGGGGATGTGCCATGCGGATGCAAGTATAATTCGCAAAAGCAGTCGTGTAAATAAAAATATTGCGAGTAGAATTTTTTAGGCCACAACATAGGGAACGTTAACAGTTTACGGTATTTATCGGCGCACTTTTGGTTCCGCAGGATAAATTAGGCGCACATGTATGAACCAGTGCTCGAAGTTATAGCACGATTTGTGTTATAACATAATCCCAGGGCTTAGAGGCACGTATACGAGTGCCTCAAAGTAACTACAAACATTAACAAGCCTGGTAGGAGCCACTTAGGTTGCTCATATGACTTTTATGGATAAAGGTGCACTGTATTGAAGTGCAACGAAGTAATTTACCCACCTACGATGGTATATTCATTCTGCTCCGAATTCTTGAGAGAAAGGAGCTCGGGGTTCTCACCTCTCTGAATAAAAAAGCTATCATGGATAAGAGTGAAAGCCTTGCCCACGTACGTTGAAAAGAATACTAACCAACACCTTTGCATGCCCCGGTGCCTTGCCCACTTTTATTAGATTTAAAAAGTTATATAGCTCATTTTAAATTGGTACGCCTAATTTGTACTGTAGAACTTCAGAAGTTTGTATTTACAATTATCTTAATAAAGTTTGCATTCCCTCAAGGGCACGAGAAACTTCAGCCATTTGCCTGGCGTTTCAATTTGATTATACCTGGCACCCGGCATAACCACCTGTGAAATTGCGAAGGACGACACTTTTTTGTACACGTAGCCCTAAACTGTTCAAAGTGCATACTTCTAAACCGAAAAAACGATCAAACAAAGAAGATTGTGCGGGCTGAAACTCGCGTAGTATAAAATGAAATATGAACAAATACGGAATATACAGAAGGCCGTTCTCAATATTTAAGTAGGGATGTTTCGGTGGAATGTCGTAGTTCCTAACAACAGGGGAACAATACCGCGGCTAAATATTTGGTCATATGAACGTAGTCAAACTGTTCCTTTATTTATTTTATTTTTAACGAAAAAATGTGTATCGGTCGATTGAAGAGCCCCCCTTAAAAAGCTTTCAGAACACCCACGGGGTTTCAGAACCGCCTGGCAGTTTTTCTTATATCTGGATAATTTTCATTTACAGAATGCTAAATAATACTTCCGCTAACTATAAAGAAATGTAATTTAATCGTTTTTCTTTCAGGAAATGCAAAAAAAAGTAAGCGGGGCCTCAATAAACGCCGGCAAGGATCTTATCTAAAGTATCATAAAAGTGTTACGTGCACGTCCAGGAGTTCTTATATAGTAATGTACACAGGCGCAATAATCATTTACAGAAGCAAAATAAAGGAACTTTTAAGCCGTCTTTATGCTTGTACCTATGCAAATGATTCCAGGGTACTGGCTATCGTTTTTTGCTTCGAATATAAAGCTGACATCATGTTTTCTTTCTACAAAAACTCCGGTACACACCGGTCCGCATCACAGGGACATAGAGATATTTTTCTTAGAAATAGATACAAGCACAGTAAGCGATCTAATAGTATTGAAAATTCAGAAATAGGGCGTAAAGTACACACATCATTTTCAGGATTTACAAATCAAATTCTCATAGTCTATGGCTGCAAGGGGACCCGCTGTACAATATAGATGAGGGAGCAGTTTTCATATGCACAACATTAAAACACACTCTCCGTAAATCAAAATTGCAGACAATAAAACTGAGTGTACTCTTAAAATCTCACAGATGACAATTGACAACCGTGAAAAACATGCTCCCAATAAAACAAGAAACTACACAGAGCGGCTCAATACGCACAAAAAGCAATGTCAAGTTAGAGAAGGGGGATGGATAGTTGACATTAAATGACCTTTTAGCATTGTTTTAGTTTCATTCAGGGAAGGGGATGTTTTGAGGCGAAGGAGTGAACCATTTCAAAAAGAAATTCGAGAACAATAGATAGATCGCACGCCGTACAAAGTGCGAACTTTCAGTAAAAAAAATTTTTGTTTAGCGCGAAGCTCGTGACATTGTTCTTCTAAAGACAAGAAGCTAAGAATGAAAGTTGCTTGTACTCTTATACATATAAATACCAGTCTTATGTTTAACAAGTTCTGTAACCGTTATATGTTGTTTCGCACAGTTGACTAGACATGCGATTCTTGTTGTTTGCTTCATTTTGAGTTATCTGAGCTGAACTAAGCTGAGTAGTGTACGTGCTACCCAACAAAAAAACGCAGTAAGAAATGTGTGAATGAATAAAAGGCAATTCCAAAATTCCTAAGGGCTGTGAGACTGGAATAAAAAAGATTTATTAGTATTATGCCACACATCATTTTTTTATCTTATATATACAATGTTTTGATTGAAGGTTCAGTTACGGTTGAGTTCAAGGCCTATGACCAAGAGCATTCGCTTACAGAAATGCTATTATGAGCACCTTTAGCGGGGGCTGAGGGTAAAGACATTTGTTGTCTTGTGCGTTTCATTTTGTAACACAGTAGTGCACCAATAAGATAGCGCACACAGATCGAAATTTAATTTCCAGTTGAAGACATAATACACTTGCCGTTGTTGAAAATTTTGGTTTCATCTGCGCTTAACATACAACTAGATGAAAGTGGAAAATAAGGTAAATCATTCTTATAAAGAAAAAAAGAATAGATGCCCCACAATTGCGTCCTGGGGTACATCAGTCTTAATTGTTTTGGGTGTGGTGCGTACATTAGAAAGCACTACCTTCTGGGTCTGGGTACAAAGATGGCTAAAGAGTAATAGTAACGGTGATCAAGTACTGTTGCTGTTTTGTAATTTACCGCCGACTTGTTGATTGGGATGGTAGAGGTGCCGACAACGAAGTGGCACGTTCTCACACAAAGGGACTACGGCCGGCATGGGATTGAGTTCGCAACGCTGCTCTTGAACCGTGCACGGCTTAGCGTTGCTCTGGGCCAGCGCAATAAACACTGAACAACGGCTTACCCTTTTCGTAACATTGCTACCAGCACCCAGGACCAAGGGACCTCCAGAGGTGAGCCACACCGAGCAGATTTTGGCTTACCTTCGACCGCCTTCTCACCTCTGGGAAACACGTTCCATGCCGCCGTTTCAGCGAACTCACTGAGAAAGATTGGAAATGTCCCGACACATCTGAGATGCGCCCACGTGGCTGCGTGTTTGCCAGAATGATCACGCCGACCCTTTCTCGTGAGTCCCATCCCAATCCCATCGAAGTCTGTAACACTGGACTGGACCACGGACGCAATATGCGAAAGGCGACGGATCGCTCGGGAGCAACTGAAAGATGTGATCGGCCAGCTTGAGACTTTCTACGCATGGGGCAAGCACTCGTACGGGACTTGACACATCTGTTAAAACATTGACGGTCCAAAACAATTGTTTCATTCCGATTACAGAGCAATATAAAATACCGTGGATATTGAGAACCTGCAATCTGAGATGTTTCACAAATTTTATATTGAAGTCACGGTAATATCTGCAAAAGTGAAATTCGAAATGAACATAAGCGAGGCCCGGCCGGCCCTCACTATGTCCATCAATACCAGAACTAGGTTGGAGATCAGAAAGCGCCTGGAAAATGCGGAAACCGCCAACGGAAATAATACTCTGGTTACCCAAAAACACAAAGGCCAGTAAAAACGAAGATCGACGGGTGAAGGTGTACCACCTATAAAGAACAATTGGCTTGTTTTCTGCGTAGCAAATACCATGTGCGATCCGACGGACAAAAACTGCCTCAGAAAAACAGGATTGATCCTGCATATAGCGAGACCGGCCCAACCAGAAACCGCAATTAGCAAGTAGGACCACCATGAACTGATATCAGGAACAACTAGTATGTTGACACGTCCTCTTGAAATGAAATTTATTACCGAGAACGAGAACTGGCATGAAGCAGAAAGCACCGGGTTATTTGAAGAGCTAGAGGAAAAAACCGGTTTCCGTTTCGTCCATGAATATTCGGTTTCCCGGTGTAATGCACCACATTCAATATCTCAAATGTCGCAAGAAAATTTTAAAAGATGCTGCCACACTCAAAGAAAATGGAAGAAAGGCTGGTTAATCATGCAACACGACTCATTCAAGACCCAAGCGGCATCAATAGATGCGTGTGTGAAGATGGAGAGGATATACGGAGTCGCGAACGGCCCCTGGACAACAGAGAAAGTTAAACGTAAAAGGCGAAATGAAGCAATGCCTTTGATTCTAAAAAAAGTCCCCGAAGCTTTTGAAGGGCTAACAAACAACGCACGCTTCCGTGAAAAACAAAAAGACCTGCTGGCGAACAAAGAGTTTTGTACCCCCAAGTAGCGATCAATTTGTCGCTTCGGGGATACCCGTCTACGCAAAAGGTTAAGCCGCTGCTTAGACAGGTAACGCGTCTACGCTTCGATGCCGTAAGAAGCACCGTTATCATCGGTGGAAACAGAACCAATGATGTTCCCGACACTCCTTGCCTCTACGGCCACCATTGACGTTGCTTGTGAACTGGACGGCTTTCTCGCCATGGACTGTAAACACACCGTAAAACGTGTCGCCATTTTCGCGCGGGGTAGGATGTTGAAAAAGATGATGCCTCACCTCCTTCGTTCCCTTTATCATCATCAACGTTGCCAAAAGGGAAGGCAGTTTTTCAGTGTTTATTGGTGCCTGTCCAGAGCACCGCTAAGCCTCGCACGGTTCTTGCGAACTCAATCGCGTGCCTTCCCCAGGACGACAGAGAAAGTTACGCGTAAAAGAGGAGATCCAGTGTGGGAGATGTAAGCGACGACATGATACCATAATGTGCACCCCACTCGAAGACCATCGGAATTGGCTGCAAAAACGAGACATGCATCAGCCATTTGAGGTTTCGGCTGATGCGGAAAAGAGCACTCATCAGAACGGGTGTTAGCGGCTGGTCCCTTTTTTAACAAGCCCTTCAGGTATATCAAAAAGAATGTCATAATTAATCATGCCAACACCTTTTGCTAGGTTAATCAAAATCCTGCTCGCGTAGCAACTGCTGTCTATGGTCTCTTTTATTTGGTCAAGTGCAAGGTAACTAGATTAGCCGAACAGATGCCAGATTGACGGAGAAATTGTATATAGTGTATACAGAGTAACTGCATATATATATATATATATATATATATATATATATATATATATATATATATATATATATATATATATATATATATATAATGTCAGTAAAGACTGTATATAGAGAAATTGTATATAAAGTGTACAGGTATTGCTTTTTCAATTACTGTGCTAAAAAAACCTTAAAGGCAAATGGTGCGGTTGTTTTCAGCAATCGAGTTTCTACTTTTTCATCTGCTAGGAATTTTTTACTTTGCTTCACTTCCTGCGGAAAAACACTTGTTTTTTTCGTTATGTATAAAATAAAGAGAATTTATTTTAATATAGTGGCGCTACAAGGGTAATTTGTGAGCGCTAAAGGTCATCAAGGCCAGCACTTTAAATTTTTCGTACCAGTTAAGCTATTTCAAAGCAAATCACATTTATTCATTCCATTTTTCAAAAAACATTTGGAAGGACGACAAAAAAAACGTAGGAGCTGGTCCACTTGACGAGGGTTCCGGCCCCCTTTTAAATGGCACAGCGAAGGTGACAACTACACAAGTAAACAGTATCACGTACATAAAGCGGGATAATCAGTTCACAGTAGTACAGAACCACAAATAAAAAGAACATACCTGACTCCCATATCAATATTAACTTTTTTGTGAAGCATATCTCCAATATACAAAAAAGTGCGCACTGTTGCTCTGCTAATTGTTTGTACGGTAATCTCTGCGCATCTCTCTGGTACTCTAGTACTCTCTGCGGTAATCTCTGGTACTGCTAGTTTAGTACCATTGCAAGGGAACAGCGAATCATTTGTTCCGCGTAGGATGTCCACGACACGGGTATTTTCCAAGGTTCCGTGTTACGAATGTGATATTGGATAGTTGTTTTGGAGTCGTAGGAAATCGAAGGAACGAATGAGGGGGAGGACCTAACACTACTTAATTTGATGGATCTAGGTTGTACTCAACGTTAAACAACAATTTTTCCAACTCATTGGCGATGTCAGGGGGGAGGTCCTTATAAATAACGACAAACGACACTGTGCACAACTTTAGTACTTTCATCCAAATGTGTGTTAGTATTTATTAAAATAACGATTTCCCCTTGTTTTCTTGTGTTTTTTGCGGCCTCAGTTATTGCTCGTATACAATAATTTTTAAGCTACTTATGACTTAAAGTAATTAAGTTGCACATGTTTTTTGTATAGAGCAGGCAAGTAGGTGTTAAGCGGTTGCTTTTAAGTTTTTCTGGAGGAGTTAGCACGTTTGTGCATGTCTGTTACTAATTTGTTATTCAGCCACAGTTTTTAGGGTGAGGCTATATTTTTAACAGCAGAGCTGTTTAGGCCGAGCTTTATTTGTCCGTACGTCGCACCGAAAAACCTCGAAGCCTCAAGAGAAAAATGTGGTTAGGGAGGTGTCATGATTAAGGGGGCAATCCCCCCGTGGGAATAAGGATGACGTGTCGTAGCGGAGCCAGAGGCCGACGAAGATGAAGACGAAGAAATGGAATGCAAATTTCCTGCGAAGAGGGCGGACGAATGACGAGGTGACGCGATGGAGGCACGTGGAGAAATAACCAATGTGGTGGTGACCCGTGCGGCGGACACGGGCACAGCGAATTCAAGAGTGCCGCGACGGCCGGGAAAAGGCTATTTAATCCCGGTACACAGGCCGGGAGGGGGAGAGAGATCAGAAGAACGCCACAGCAGGAAGGTCAGGTGGCACGAGTCCGAGGAACAAGCCGGGGGTACGAGGCCACGCCATCGACCAGAGCCACGTCAGCCTGGGCCGGAGTGGACCGACGTGGCATCGGCTCCCACTTCCGCGTCGTACCACAAACCTGCGCTTTGGTGGCCCCAGCGGCGACGGTCGGGCGCCTGCGTACAGCGAGCACGCACCGTCAACTAACGCCTTGGCGGTCCCCACGCGGCGACGTTCCCGGAGCTCGCCGGTGCTACCTGTAACCACGGCGACGGCCCCGAGGCCAGGGGCTGCTTCCTGCTACGAGGGCTACCACGAGAAGTAGCTGAAAGCGGTCTACCGTGTGACTACCACGCCCAACTACCTCGGTGCCACCACCACCGGCACCACGGCAGCGAAAACTACGACTACCAGGGTGTCACAGCCACACTACGGGTACGACACGTCAGCGCCGGAGGCAGCAGTAGGCCCGTCCGCTAGGGACTTGATATCATATGACTATTTTTGCTAGCATTGTTAACATGGACGTTGTATAGACTGGAACTAGGACGGTTTGCTTTATTAGGTACTTCAGTGTAGCGACTTCTGGTTTGGTTTGTGCTGCCTGGGTTGTTGGCTTTTCTGGGTTTTTGTTAGGGATTAGTATTTAAAAATTTCTTTGTTTGAGTCCTTTGTTTGCTTTGTTGTTTATTTTGCTTAGCGGTTGGAGTTATGCATAATAAATGTGTGCTTTGGTAAATGTGCCAACGACTCTCCCGTGTCCATTCTTCTGAGCTGGTCGAGACGTGCCACAAAACGTGACACGAGGATCTTGAAATCGAACCCGGTACCTTCACGACGTGAAACAGGCAGCCTAACCACTGAGCCACCACTAAGCCCAGAGTGGTACGGGGTTAGCAACTGCGGGGAACAAAGCAAAGTGTCCTGCCATTGGCTGCACGATATGTGCAGCCAATTGAAAAAAAAAGAAACTCTTACCTTGTTCGTAGTAGTATGGGTCCCACGCGTTACTAAACCGGCGTCTATTCAATTGAGCTATCATCGCAATCCGGGCGCACATCATTTCCTTTGGGTTCGTAGATCGGGCGTTGACTTTGGAGGTAGCCGCTTGTTCCAGCACATGATAACGCGGTCCTCTTTGGAAGAGATGTGAAAGCCTGCGGACGAAACAATCGGCGCCTGCCAGTCGTGGAGAACTTTCAGCGGCAAGTTCGGAAATAAATGTGAAGTGCAGCATCCCAGTCTCTGATCGAAAAAGCCGAGCTGCCAGCTCTGCTGTTTTTCCAGCTTTGCACTCCAGTGCCAGCTCCGGCATTTTTTTTTTTTGCGTTGATGTCTATCTGTGCAGGATAAAACATGTGATAGGGGCAAATATAAGAAATGGTAAAAGAGTCTTGTGCGCCATTTTTAAGAATAACTTCAAACCAGTCACTAGTAGCGAAGTCGTGGATATAATTTCTTTGTCCAATGCATGTCCAATAAATTAAGTTGAATTATGCTTTGTAACACACTTGAATCGCAGAATTATGGAATAGTGGTAGTGATATCAATTTGTACCACTCTCTGGTGGAGTGAATATATCAAAAATTTTAAAGCCGGTACTATTGCCCATTGGTCTAGTTGGGAGACATTCACACCGGAAACAGTTTAGCGCAGCCAGATAATTGATTCAGTTACGGGACAACTCGTGTAGTACATTTGCTTTAGTTACTCATGATAACACCATCTTCGTTTTCAAGTAGAATAACATTTAGGGAAGGCTGAGAATCTCCGCGAAATTCACGAACCATTGAAGAGGGTGAACTTTCATTGCAACCAATTAAAAATTTTTATTATCGGGATTACGAATACCATGATCTTATTCTAGCCAGACGGATTCACAGCGAACTATTTTAGTTCAAGATCAAACCTTCGTTTAGAAGAAAGTTTCGATAATGTGTATGCTGCTGCACCACCATGGTTGGTACATAATCAATCAACCAATCAATCAATCAATCAATCAATCAATC
Source organism: Haemaphysalis longicornis (assembly GCA_013339765.2). Classification (NCBI taxonomy): domain Eukaryota; kingdom Metazoa; phylum Arthropoda; class Arachnida; order Ixodida; family Ixodidae; genus Haemaphysalis; species Haemaphysalis longicornis. The sequence continues at coordinate 50,254 of JABSTR010000278.1, forward strand.
AATCAATCAATCAATCAATCAATCAATCAATCAATGCAATCAATCAATCATGTTTATTTACGTGCCCAGGAACAGCCAGAGGCCTGAGTGCTGGAGCACAGATAGTTACATAAAACCGAACTAAAAGAAACATATTGCAAGAAACAAACAAGCGACAAGACAAACACAAATTGAAGTAGTGAAAATGACAGAAATAAAGCACAGGTGGAACATGGGTACAGGTAAAAGAAAAAAGAAGCCGCCTTTGTTGTTCTGCTTGTTGTAAAGACCACACAACAAGCAGAGCAACAAAGTTTGACAGTAATACAACAAAAACAATGGCAGGAGTATAGAGACAAATGATAAAACAAGCAAATGACAAAACGCTCTCTTTATCAGAATGAGATACCCCGTGCGGCATAAAAATAAAGAATGGAACAAGCGCTTCGCTTGGGACAGAGATAACACAGCCAGGCGCGGCCGGGTAGTAAACACAAAACGTAAAAAAACAAACGCAATGAATAGTTCGTGGCAATACTCCCCCTCTAAGAGTGCATCGACCCGATGCTAAAATAAAAGGACAATCGCAACAAACAACAACAATAAAGTCGGTCATCTTGCCCAGTAAGGTTTGAGGCGAACCACGTGGACGAATTCGGGTCGCGTGCGTCGTCGCGTTGTGCCAGAATCACTATCGGAAATCACTTCGTAGGAAAGTTGGCCACCACGTCGTAATCTGACAGGGTCCGAAATACCGTCACTGAAGCTTCTCACTGAGTCCGCGTCGTCGGATTGGAGTCCAAACTCACACACGATCGCCAGGGTGGTACTCGGCGTCTCGGCGGCGGAGGTTGTAGCGTCCCGCATCCACCTGCTCTGTTCCATTGTACCAACTCCAGCGAGCTGGCGGGCCTCCTCCGTACGCTGAAAGCACCCTTGGACGTCGGCGTTGAGGTCGTCGTCCAACCTAACCATCTACGATTGCAAGTGTTATTGCTGCCTTAATACGCTCATTAGTTTTCGATAAAATAAAAGCAGGCACCTAATATCTCTTTATGAATTAGTGAATGCGACAGCAATAAGTATTCAACCGGGAAACGTATACACCGTACTGTGGGCGCCACCATAGCGCCGTGGATCTATGGTGACTGTGGTGTCGTTGGGTCAGGCAGCGACGTGAGTCCTAACTGCGGCGCGACGCGTGCTAAGTCACGTGTCCTGCCATTACCACTCTCAACCTGTTCCCTTTTCGTATATTCTTTTGTCATTTGCTATGATTGAGATCCTTGGACAATCACTCTTGCTGAGCCTCCATGAAGGCCTGAAAATAGGTAGCCGTAACGGTTAGCTTAACTACGTGCTAAGCAACAAATGTATTCGTAAATCTCGAGGGTACCGGTTTTGTGCAGCTGCGATTGACGGCGTTAGAGCTCACAGCTTGACGTTAGGCCTAACGTGAGGCCTGCCTGTACCAGCGTACTCGCCGCCAAGAAGAAATTTTGAGGAAACGTACTTTGGTACTCCCGCAATTGCTACATCCGTAATTCATCATCATCCTTATAATCATAATCATATAATTTTTGTCCATGACGCGATAAAATGCCCTCCGATTCAGTTCCAACTAGCCCTATCCTGCACTACACCAATCCAAGCTTCGACCCAAATTTCGCTATCTCATCTCCACATCGAGCTATTGCCTAACGCTACATCCAGTCTCGAATCCCGATAGCTACGAATTTGCCCTGGTGGTACGCCGGGTAACCGATGAACCACCTGTACTTGTGTGATTAGCATGTTCAGATTACTCATGTGCAGGCCACACTACGAGTACCTAAAAGATATTGCTCAGTCAAACTCGGCAGCGCATTCACTAGGTCCAGCTGTAGTGAGCCGTGGTGAGCCACTGTAGTGAGCCATTCAGCCGTGTTAGCGCTGGGGTGCGCGCTTCTCTGAAACTCTGAAGGCCCTAGGTTTTATTCTTGATAAAACCTACAATTATCCGATTTTATTTCAACCGAATACCCTTACCAGAACTTAGCAACCCGACGCGGTGACTCAATGGCTAAGGCGGTGCGCTGCTGAGCCCAAGGACGCGGGTTCGATTCCCGGCAACGGCGGCCGCTTTTCTCATGGAGGCTAAAACCGAGAACGTCCGTGTGTACGAGATTTCGCCGCACATTAAAGGTCCCCAGGTGGTCAAAATTAATCCCTAGACCTTCACTACGGCGCCCGTCATTGCCTGCGTTGCGTCGGCGCGTTAAACGCTACAATCAATCATTTTTTTTTTTGCACCATGAGCCATTTTTCTTTGTATGCAATCACCCCGCCACGCCCACCGGATTTTTAAAAGCGGAGCTCTTTAAAACTTGAGCTTCGTCCGGTGCCGTTAGTACAAAAAAAAATACCAAGAAAAAAGACGTTCGCAGAGCCTCTTTGTGAGGAGGGGCTGCGCGAAATCACCGCAAATCAGCGAAAAGCGGTGGGCACGCGCTAGCCTCCCGTTCAAGCTCAGCTCCCAGCAGCGCCGACAGCTAGTCCCGGAGCCGGGCTCAACCCTACCCGGTGAATGTGTGGCATAAAGAAGGTCGACTGGCTCAAGGAGAGAGATAGCAGGGCTCAGCCAGCGTACGGCCGTGCGCGCAGAAGGAGGCCCTGCGTATTCGGTTTTCGCCTCCATCAAAAAAGCAGCCCCAGTGGTCGGGACAGAGCCCGCGTCCTTGGGCTCCGCAGCACAATCTTGAAGCATATCCAAACATGCACTTAGCCGAACCATGAATAAGCACTGTAGGGTCGTTAGCTTCGCTGTTTGGCCAGTCTTCGCGCCACTCTAGCGCGAAGCTGGCCCAATTTTGTTTGCCTACGCAATTGTTTAAGGCATTCGCACTGATAACCATTCTATGAGCGACACAGACAACTTGCTTGACATGCAAACGCTTAGACTAGGTTCATTTTTACCTACAGTGTAATTTTTTATAAGACCACTTAACAAGACTACAATATTTTGCAGCACTGAAAATTTATTACACGTACATAGAGGTGGCGCTACGACACCAGGTTTCTTTTTTTGGATGACAACGTTGTCATCCTCCACGAATCATCAACGCCTTTTACTAAAGAGTGGTGAAAGTATCGAAACAATTTTTTTTTCACGAGACTGTAAATCAGCGAAAGCTGGTTTGGGTTCGGAAGACTTCGAAGCTTTATGTAACATTTCTTTACATGAAATAAAGGCGGCCTAATGGAAACTCCTGATGGTCCACATTATGTCCTAACAATACGAACACGGATGACTGGCAAAAACGCTACATGCTTGGAAGTCCAAGCAAAAGAATACCTGCCTTCATTATACTTCAAGGCAACTATACCACGTCACCGCTTTCCGCACAAAGCAATGTCTGTCTTTGTTACCTGAATGTTCTAAAAATATGCGGCTCCCTTCTTATTACAGAAGGTGTCGTGAGCGTGCACTGTGGGTATACAAGAGGGACAACGTAAATCTCCTGTGATGTGGTTCCATTTCTTCCGGAGGTGCTTACAAGTTACAAATAATGAGACAAAGTACCAAAAAGACGAATAAACGATAAAAAACGTGCTTCTGGTGAGGTTGAAGCACGTTTTGCTAACACATGTTACGTTTTGTCGTCGCATCAATTTCAGATAACTACGCTTCGTTCGCTGGAGTGCATCGGATACATTTATTAGACCTATATCAGAGAAGCTTCTGTACGTTTACATCGATGGTAAATTCTGTTCCTTAGAAGTAGGACGCGTGCGCCCGATGTCAAGGTGCTGTCGCACCGTCTGGATCCCGTTCCTCGGAGCGTGCTTCACGACAGCACCGGCAACTCACTAATAAGCAAATATGCTATAAAATATACCACTTTTCTCCTGCCATACAAAACAATAAAGGAACGTTCACTTTCATATGGTTTTGAATGCGTGAGCATCTCGCTCGTTCCAGTGTTCAGCAGTTTTTGCATACCTTCTCCGTAGAGCCCATTTCATATTTCCTTTGCGTCTGCTCGGCCTTGCTGCAACCGCACAGCACACGGTATGCACCAGTGTCGACAAACGGCGACGATAGGCGCCTTCGTACGCACAAACGCCACCTCCATTTTTTTTACCCTAAAGGAGTACTGCCGTGAAATTGTCGTGTTACGTCTTTTTTCTTTCGCTGATATGCGTGCCTACCAGCCCACTAATCATGGAATTACACATCAGACGGTCGACCGCAGCGTAAACATTCATTTACGGCGTCGTGTATACGTGTCAGTTTCGGTTTCGTCAAAACGAACGCCCAGCGGCCGCCATGACAGGAGGTATCACGCGACATCACCATTCTTGCCGTACCGCTGCCGCTCTGGACGCGCGCGCGCGCGAGCGCACGCGCGCAACCAGACCGGCCGAGGTCTCCACCGTCCCCACGTGCCCGGACAGCATGATGTCAGTCCCAAAACCATGACGTGTGCACACGCCGGAGCAGCGCGCGCTAACCACAGCCAGCGCGTCGGCTTCGTCACGGGAGCCCGGACGTCGGCATTTTGAGGCAAGTAGCTGACGACGTCATCCTGGCCCGCTCCGGGATTTCTCGTGCGGGCGAAAATTAAAATGGATTTAAAATATGTTACGCCGAACGGTTGCTGTTGAAACTTGCTGGGAGATATCTCCTGATAAAAATTAAGCATTTTGCATAGTTATCTCACCTTTCAAATGTCGTGTCATTACTCCTTTGAATGCCCAACAAAATCACCCGTACAGCAAGCAGGGACGCCTAGATAAACGGCGTATACGCGGTGTGTAGCGCGCCGGCGGAAACTGTCCAAGCCAAAAACATGCGGGGAGGCTAGCGGGCGGGGAAGAGTAGGAAAAAGAAACAAGAGGCGGGTATTGTTTAAAGCCACCTTGGAGAAGTCGTTCTCTTCATATTCTAGGTATACCTCACCGCGCGCTCCCTCCAGTGTATTTCTGTTTTGTCCTCTTCTGTCGCCCGCTCTGCGGACACAACGACGCGAGAATTCTGATGATGATCACCGCTACCCGTTGTCATTTGTTTCTGTAAAAATGCATAAAATGCATATGCTTTTTCTTCTTATTGCAGCCCAATAAACCGAGTGACATTTCACTCAACAACGTGTGGTGACCAAAAGGGTGTAAAAAAAGCCGCATTTGTTATCAATTAAAAATTATATGCCCCTAATATTTATTTTTTTGTTTTTCGAATAAATACATTTTTTATTCCGCAATTATTATATAGCGCTCACACTGCCAAGTGGTCTGTGGAGCAGGCTTTAACTTGACTACAGAATACTCTTACAAAGGGAAATTCTGGCGTTTTACTCCCCGGCAACATATCTTGCTAGAAATCACGCCGTACCGCTGGGCAACGGATTTATTCAACACATGGGCATCTTTACCCGGAGTCAACATATTTACACACGGAAATTTTTGTTGTCTGCCTACATCAGAAAAACGGCCACCGGGTTCGGTATCGCACTCTAAATTTTCTGCAGCAGAAAGCCTAATCCAAGTAATCCCTGATGCACGTGCCCACAGGAAATTTTTACAAGCTCTTGGGGCCGAGGTGCGAATCTCCAGCCAGGCTTTGCAGTTTAGGTACACACGTTGCTCGGTAATTGGAATGGTTTCACATTCCTGGTTGTTTCAGTCATTGGTTGGTTTCAATCTCTTAAGCACAAATGAATACTACTAAAAAAGGAACGGCTCGCTAATAATATAGTTAAAAACACGAAATCTGGAGTTCCTGCAGTCATAAGAGCATCAACGATTCCTCTCAGTCATGGCGGATATCGCTGTTCTGGGGCCAGAGTTGATGCAGCTCATCATCTTCATCTGCGGCGGCAAAGGCTTCGTAACTCATCGTTTCTTTCTCGCCCATCATCTTTACGCCACCCGCCGATGGACTGTGGCCTAAGCCGGGACAGTCGCCTTCGACTGGAGGAAATGCTAACAAAAGAAAGGACTCGGCAGTAACCCAGTCCGATAACGACGGCAAGCCACTTTTGTCAAAGCCCCAGCGTTCGTGCAATCATGGCTGCCTATCGGATCATCGCCCAATCTCTGATGGTTCGTGTCCTGTGTTTTGCCGTTACGAAACAATGGCTGTCCAGCATCTAGTTTTGGTTGTGAGCGTTGCCATTGGACTGACGTCTCGGAAAACGACGTAGGAGAGGTTCGTACTTATATTCGAGCTAAAGGCATCATCATTCGCACTCACGATATCGCTGATAACGTTCAGTAACGCTAGCCACTGAGCTCACGGTATGCTCAGAAAACCGTTTGAAAATGCCCGTCGACGATAAGAGGACAAATAAAATTATAGCAAAAAGTGCCGAAATTAGCTCCGCCGTAAAGTCAAACACAGCACTGAGGTGCATGGCGAATTCGCATTTAACGCATACCATACTGTAACTCTCGCAGCCCCTGGCCTTCTCCGCGCCACCAAGCCACGAACAATGACAGTCTCAAAGCTGAGAACAGGGTTAGATGGTGCTGATCTATAGCTGTACTGTGTCCAGTGAAGAACAGGCGGGTCAGTGAGGTCATTTCACCGCTCTTGAAATAGATTATGTGCGGGTGACTTGGCAAGGCCCCTCATCGACAATGGCTATGAGCAAAACCAAAATTATCAATTCGGCGAGTTGGTAAACCAGTATCGGTCTGGGGTGCGCGGACTAGTTATAAAAGACGGCTACTAAAGTTGGTACAAATCAAAGCCCCTCTCTCCAAAGACAGATGATTAAAACGCGAAGCTTTCTCCCGGGCAACCTGGGTCAAAGACAAAGGCCCAAATCGCAACTGCTGCGTTCGTGTCTAAATGGCGCATTGCGATATACATTGGCTTCATAATGCGAGTGATACAGGTCCGATTGCGACCAAGGGAACCGTTTTGTAGCGTAAGCTACACTGGCCGAGGTTAAGCAGTTTCGCGTGGACCTTGAAGGGCCGTGCTGTGCAAGCGCGAGGAGCATTGGATTGGATTGGATTTAATTTGATAAAATTGGATTGTATTGTATTGGATTAGAAATCCAATACAATTGGAGAACGGGTGTGTGATGAATTGGGTGTGCACAATCGCCGGTCTCCGCATTCCAGAGGAGTGACGTCATAGCCGCGGCAGACGAACTGGCGCCGGCGCGTGCCCAGCTGTTCGTCTCAGTTTGCAGTAGCCAAGTCTGACGCTGCGCCGGAGCCGCTTGATAGCCATTTCGCGTGGCTCCTGGAGAGCCGTGCTGCGCATGCGCGAGGAGCAGTGACTGGGCTGGACTAGACTGGACTTGACTGGATTGGATTGGATTGGATTGCGTTGGATTGGAAATCTTTTTAGCAGCAGTGAGCATGATAATCAGCTAATCCTAGATAACCAGGAAAACTAGCTATAACCAGCTGAACCTTAGCTCACGCTACCTATATCCTGGCAAAACCGAAATGAGCCACTGCTAATTTCTTTTTTTTTTTTTTTTTGAGGCACTTGATGGGCCTCGGTGGAAACCCATCACCATCCTGTGCCCTCTATGTGGGAAGTTGGGTTTCCTGCGGTTCGTTTTCTCGTACGGTCGCCATAAGTGAGTCAAGAATGACTTCGCTGTAAAACTAAATAGGACATAGAGTCACTCACGGGCACAAAATCAATATCAAACACTTTGCAAGCATACTGCATACACTGGTCACGCGGCACAACCTTAAAGGAGCACTGACACCAATTTTCGGCGTTAATATTATTGCACAGTTCGCGTCCTTCACTGAACAGTTGCTTCTTAGTTGCTTAGTCTTAGTCTTTGCTGCTTCAAAAAAATTATTGACTTCGTTTGTATTTTTCGTGTGATGCTGTCTGCTTACGTTTTTGTTTTGCAATGTAACCGCGGTTTTGTATATCATATACGTTTTTTTCTATATATACTCCCTAGTACTTATTCATGCTATATGTACTTTTTCTGTGTTTCTACTGTAGTTGAGCTTGTTTCTGTTTCCCTGTTATGCAGAATGCATGGAGTCAGGAACCCAGACAGGTGCAGTTTGGCACCTTTTGTTCCTGTTCCTTTAGTTTGCTGTATGTAAGAAAGTGAGAATGCTAATAAATAAAAAAAATAAACAGAATACCCTGGCTGAAATATGAGCGGCATGCGACGCGAAGAACACAGTTCGATTGGATCTCATTTATCGCGCCGACGGAGCAGCGCGCGGAGAGGCACTCAGCAAATGGACATCAGCGTGACATCACTCCAGGAGAGGAAAAAGAAGTGACGCGACAGCGCTCGTCAAAAACTCGTGACGTCACTTCACGCGCGCGGCCCCACGAGCGGCGAGCGGGAGCAACACCCTCTCAAGCGGTCGCCGGTGACGTGCGCGCAAAGCGGTGAGGTCAGGCGGGGAGTCTGTCATATGCGCCGCGTTCGGGAAGAAAGCGCGGGAATTTGAAACAAACGATTTTCAGGCCGTTCAATGTAAGTAACTATCGCACGCTGAAATATTTGAAGTGCTGTTTTAGGTTGGCCAGACCATTAAGCATCGATAAAAGCAATAAAAGTGTAACATAAAATTTTCGTGTCAGTGCTCCTTTAACCTTCATCCTTAGCCAGAAACAACTGCGCTGAGGTTTTCTGAGGCCAGTAATACATTGTGCCAGACATGCATCCATGTTGCCGTAGCGCACTTAAAGTCACGGCAAGCTTATGCAGCTGGAGCGAGGCTCCTGAGGAACTTGTTTGCGTCTCGTGACGGTACAAGCCCCATTTAGCGAGCCCCAGACGCACGCGTTTGTTCCAAATGGGTACGCCTAGCGTCATGCGTAAAAAATCGGCGGCACATCACAGCTGCGATGGTTAACCAACATATGCAGGGAATTCTTTCGCTTTTTTTTTTAACGAGCAGCGTACTGTTAGCGAACGAGGCTGTCGCTGCTGCCGCTACTATTTTACAGCGAAACATTCTTTGCCTGACTGATGGCGACTGGTCCCACCAAAACCCACCGTAGAGTCGCCAACTTTCTCCAAAGATGATGATGGCTGTGGGTAAAGTGAAATATGTTGAAACGCGAGGCTTTCTCTGGTCCGAAGCCAGTGTCTTCAAAGTACAAATTCCAAGTTCAAAATTTAAATCCTTACACCCAGAACGCACTGCAGGGAGATCCAATTTAGGCAATGGGTTGCCACAAAGGCACACCAAGTGCCTGAAAAAAAAAAACGCTCCGTGTAATCGGAACCGAACCTGGGACCGTCGCGTTATGATGCCAACATTTGGCTGATTGCGCCATTCTGACTTTTTCTTTTCTTTACTTCATGGAAAACTGCACTTATTACTGCCTACAAAAGGTATAAGTCATCCAAGAAGATGCAGATCCCTGCCGCTAAAATACGCCATCCGTCAAAACTCCGGCAAGCAGACGCACGCGTCCAACAGATGCAGCCATTCTGGTCGGTCACTTTGCGCCGCATAAATGCTCCGACCCAACGCAGCTTGCTCCCGAAAAATGGACTTTGTTGGGCGAGGGGGTTCCGCGTGCCTGTCCGTCATGCAGCACTTCCTCATGCTATACAGTCTCTTCACAACAAATATATCATACGGCGTTCCAGGGACATCTCGAAAAGGCAAGGACCGAATTGTGTAAGGGGTAATGTCCATTCCGCCATTCCGACAGGCTCCAAGCAGTTTGGATTTTGGAGTATCACTTTAGCTTAGATTTCATGGAAGAAAGCTTCATGTATGACCATCTTTTTTTTAAAAAAAAGGCGTTAATTTTTTTGCGATGTATCTTTATTTCTGAGGCAAGGGCCTGCTTATAGCTACGTCACGCATCTGGACCAATTGCAAATCCGCCAGAATTTTCCTTCCATCTGACGCAGACGATACTTTCTCGCTCCCTTAACATAAAAAAATCCTGTTTTGATGATACCACGGAAAGCCCGGTAAATTGCGTTCAGCATACAAGGTTGGTCTGGGTACATTGAAGCCGACGACTCATATACTTAGGATGCAGGCATCCTTACTCATGCAAGCATGTGCCACGACGTTTAAAGGAGTACTGACACCAAATTTTGACTAACAAAAAATGATATCATTGGCTTCAGTAGTTCGTACAGATGCCTCACAGAAATTTTTGCAGTGATCCGAGGCCGGAATCACATCTAAAATCGATTTTGATTGCCCAGGCCGCGAGCTTTCACTAATCGGCAGCACTAGCGAAATCGCTTTCGGCGTGACGAAAGATTGGCCTGCGTGTCTGGCCGGTTCAGGGTGACGTCATATAGTCGTTTTCGGAACCGGAAACCATATCCTGCGCTGCTGTTGTGGGTGGTATTCGTTTGGGCAGGAGACGTGGGTGTAGCTGTGTGAGCAATGCTTGTAAACGTTGCGTGTTCGACGTCTTTGCTCTTCACTTCGTGGCCGGCGCATGGTATTCCCTTGCACTGGTGCCGAAAACTGCGCGGTGCCGGCACCGCGCGGTGCGCGATGTCGACGGGCACCGCGGCGACGCGGCGGTGCGCGTCGCCCAGCTCGCCCAAGTTGTGCTACGGCAAGCTCGTGGTATGCGAAGCCTGTCCGAGCAAATCGACGACGACGCCAAGATGCATTATTTTCCACGCGACGACATGCAGCGCTAAACGTGCACTGAGTTTCTGCACGGCGGCGGCCGCTAGAACTGTCGCCCAAGCCAGCGGCCTCGGGGTTGCACGGGTCACCTTGGGTGTTGGGAACTCTAGGCTTCCTATCGTTGGTATCGTGGCGACTATTTGATCGCTGGTATCTGTACAACTGCGAATGACCATCCCTTACACAACTTTTCACCACACTATCATCCCCTTTTTCACATATGGAGCTTTATTTTGGCAATGATCTCCGTTTCAGCGATCGGTGACCAAGACATCTGCCGCGGCCTGTTTTGATTCTAGCGCGCAGGTGGCGCCATCTTTCGGCCGCTCGCCGCACCGCGGTGCCGGCAGTGGTGGGTCGGAGCGCCGAACCTCCGCTGCCTGTCAGCGTAGGCTTACCATCGCGGCAAATATCTGAACGCCACTTTTAAATTCAGCGCTGATAACAACCCCTAGCACAATTTTTCAACACACTAACATCTACTTTCTCGCATGTGGAACTTCTTTTTCGCGATCAGATTGATTAGAAGAATGGCGACAAGCTGTTGCTATCACGGTCTGCGCCGGTTCGAGCCGCAGTGATATTAAAAACGGACGACGGCGAAGACATCGCCGGCCTAATTGCCTGGCCAAATAAAGTTCTGCCTGTCGGGTGGCAGCGACTCATCCGAGTCTGACGATTCAGACGACATGTCGACTGCGCGGGCGAGGGCGGACCATGTTCAATCGTAGCAGACGATGCGGCGAACGCATGGAGGAAAGAAAAACGTCCCTGACGTCACAGGTGAGACCGTGACGTAAGGCTAGAGTGAACTAGAATACTTATTCTAGTTCACTCTAGTAAGGCTGGCCCGCTTGCAGGCTGGCCTTCGAACGGCCATTTTCCCGCGCGGCGACCAAATTTGAAATTGGTTGCAATAAACGTGCTATAATTAATTCTGTGTTGGCGGCTGACGGCTTTCAGTTCGATTTTCGTAATTATTGGGCCAATAGGTATTCTTTACAGCATAAAAACTGAAAGCGAGAAATTTCGTGTCAGTACTCCTTTAAGCCTTCAAGATTACCTAGCCCTGCGATGTGCGCGCCGATTCTTAAATGGGGGTCGGTTTTCTGTATTTAAAAAGAAAGCACCTTAAAAAATGTATTGTTTGGCGAGGTTGGGCACACTTGTTCAAAAAATGGGAACGGGAGAAACAAGACAGCAGAATAAAAATTGGACTAGCGCTCACTGCCGACTAAATTACAAAGTGCAGAGTCAGTTTTTTTTTTCCTCGATATAAAATGTTGCTAACAGCTGCATAGCGACCCGCCTATGCTCGTGCGCTACAACAACATTGCTTTTTCAGAAGCACCAATTTGATTGCGACCATTTCAATTTTGTTGCTAAGGGCTGTGCTGCTGCGGATGCTTCCAGGGATAGACGATGGCATTTATATGACATTCCAATTAATACGCAGCTTCCACTAGGTTCACTTGAGAGTGGAAGCTTGTTCCGGCGTTGTCAGCTTGTGTCCTGTTGTTTATCGTGCCCTCATTTTTAAAACAAGAAAACACAGTTAGGGATAATTCCGTCTGCAGTAAAGCTCCATTATTTCGAGTAAATACGCAATCCCGTAGTGCGGGGATCCTACTATCGAAATGTAGCTTTGGCACGTTGCAACGTCAGCTTTAACAGCGGCAAACGTGGCACAAGGGAAAAAATTGCCGATTGATTTTTTTTTACAGACGCCAAAGTCTACAATGGATCGAGAACGACTATCCAAATATTGCAATAGTTTCAAAACAAACGGTATGTCTGGTCGTTTCCTATCTCATTAAAGAAAAAGTGTAGAGTTGCTGTTGCTTTTAAACACCGCATACAAGGAAAGAAAAGAAAGCAGAGCATATTTTAAATATTTTAGACGTAGTCACTTTTCGTACTAGCAAGCATATGAACCCCTGAATCTTGCTTTTTTCAAGGCAAGGCTGGATATGCCTCGGTGTCTATATAAAGCTTGCGTGAAGAGGAGGGCACTCTAATGTGCAAAAAAATGTTTCAGGTGACATCTACCCTTAGGTCTTAAAGGGACACTGAAGTGATTTGTAAACAATGCGGGATTACGAGCGCAAACTGTAGTCCGGAGTCCCTGGGCCCTGTTTCGACCACTCTGTGCGCGTTTACGCGAATTTATTTAGTAGAAAAATCAATTCGAAAATGCTGCCCTCCTCTCTTTACGCTCGCCCATTTTCTGTGGCGTTTTCGTGTGACGTCAGCAGGAGAGGAGCTGACAATTGGCTGCGCTACTGCACGGCTCGCCGACCTTCCGCGACCGAGTCAGTCGGCCCACCGTTTAGTCCGCCGGCCGCCGACGGGTCGTCGCAATTCGTTCGATCAGTTGAAACTAAGCCACAACACGTTTGGGAATGGAAGAATGGGCCTTTCTTTACTTCGTTAGTTTGTACACTGTATCTAGCTCCAAGTCAAGGTCGCTTCACACAAGCGCTGCACAAGCGCACATGCGACGCTTCGCTGACTGGTACGCCAGTAGGAAAATATAAGGCCTCTTGAAGGGGGAGAAGAGTGCGCGAAATCATTATAGGTACTAAGGAAGTATAATCAACTGATATTTTTACCGTACAGCGTAAAACTAGGGTGCGGGAAGCACTTTTTTGCGCTGGGCGAACACGCAGAGAGGTCAGGAGCACGACGACGCATCTGCGAACGCTTTCCCGTCTACGAAATGCAATTGCTAGACGTGAGCTATTGTGGAAACTCGGGGGACGCTCACTGCACGAGCGCAATACAACAAATAATCACCTAAGCTGCTTGAAATACTAAAACTAAATAAAAGTGTAAACTGGATATACATTATATACCTGATATTTTCCATTGCCGCCCGCGGCCCTCTGTGGCCTAGGGTGGCTTGGGGCTGGCGCACCTTTATGTGCGACAGCTGGTAAACCGGTTTTTGTTTTGGCGAGATGTTCGTGACCCGTTCTTGCAGAGTGTCATGCAAGTACGGCTGGCGCGTGCTATGCCGGAATATGTAGTATCAACATCGTGCATGCCAGGTGGCGTGTATGGGTATTTTAAGGAAATAGTTATGACGGCCCGTTTTCTATTCGCACGTTTTTCTGGCGAGTACCTGTCCTCTGTGACACGCAAAAAACTGTATAAGGACATTTGCGATGTTGTTTTCCCCGTCCCTATGTATAGATATAATTACCGTGCTGGGCCAGGCCAAAATGTGCTAAAGCGCGTCAAAAGATTGGAGGTTCACCCTGGTGTGAAAACTTTTTTCTTCAAATTACACACAGGCACCTTGTCTGTTGGAACCTGGATGCAGGATAGAGGGATATCTGTGCCATGGGGAACTCAGTGTTCAATTTGTAAACAACCAGACACGATAGAGCACGTTTTTCTGTATTGTTGGGCTGCGGTATTTTTGTGGGATGTCCTCCAGAGGACCCTTCATAAAGATTTCCCGCTGAGCCCCCATGGCATACGCTATCTAGCGGTGGAAAACGAGGAGGGGGCGCCCTTGGGCCTCGTTATGTTGGTGGCCTTGCATAGCATATGGCGCTCGCGCATGGCCTGGCTCCACGGTGATGTGGACGCCCGCCCTACGCGGCAATGTTTTCGTGAGTCTATTTCCCAGTACGTAGAAGTCCAAAAGCGCAAGGCATACACTCCTGAGTGGCTGCCAAGGATAGAATCCTTGACTATGCTTAGGGAATTTTAGAGAGACATCAGCCTTCATATAGGTTGGTGGCTTGTCGCTCGAGTTGCTCATGTGAATAAGTTTGTTTTGTGTTTCTGTGTTGTGTCAAAGACCGGCATTAAAAAAAAAGCCCTCTGTGGCCTAGTCGTCTGGTGCGCTAGGTATGTCACCGCGAGTGTTTTGCCAGTCACAAGTTCGAACCGCCGCGGGTACATGCCTTTTTTTTTATGAGTTAACTTTTTCGTTTTTCGCCGATGTTTTCTATACTGAGTTCACCTTTTTTTGGGCCGCAACGTTCATGGCTCCACGAACTAGTTCACAAAACGCGCGCAGGCTGGCACTGCCGCGCTAGCGAGTTCTCGTTGGCGTGATGTTGCAATAAGCACCGACTGCTTGCGGGCAGTGGACACAGGCCAGAATCAACAGACCCTTGGCCTGGTGCGAACACGCTTTTTACGATACAGGCATGAGCGAGGCAAGTTCCAAATATGAGGGAAAAGCGCATGCATTTGAGCGTCTGCGGGGACGCGGAGGGCGTTCATGCACTGCGTAGGCCTCAGATAGTGAATGCTACGATTCCAAGCCGTCCTGGGAGGCTTATCTTATGCATTTTACAGCCGACAACATGGCAGAAGCGCGGTACTACGATAACTGGGATATTGCGAATGCCCATCCAACGACGCCATGGAATGTCAAACGTGTTGTTTTACAGACCGAAACCGAAACCGAAACTTGTTTGATTGCTAACCTTGGGTATCGTCCAATCACGGCCCCCCTCCTCTTAACGTCACAGCTTTGTTCGTGCGGCCGCCGCAAATCGCGCATGGTAGTTTTTCTTCTTTCGCGCTTTGTAGAATAATTACCGATTTGTCAACCGGATAAACGTTGAAAAGTGTGCTAATTTGAGCCAGTCTACACAGTGCAAGCAAAAACGGGAGCTTGGCAAATTCACTTCAGTGCCCCTTTAAGATGTATGGTGTGTAAGCGTTGCTTCGGCGTGGAAGGAGCGTTTTGAATTTGAGTCGTGCATTTAGCATTTATGATTTCCGAGAATTGCAGTTTACCGACAACCGATACACTAGCCTAAACGATCACTGCGGCACAGGGAAGGCATACGACATTTTCGATTGTCATGACGTAAGATATCAGCCCGAAAGGTTGCGGCTGCGCTGTGTTAGTCAGTTTGAGCAAAAAGAAATTCACGCATCTCCCAGAAGTGAATCACGACGAGTGCGCGAAGCACTGGGGAACATTCTTACCGTAAATCACCCGTGATATTGTCCACTCGCGCATGTAAATGAGTGACAACGCGTGTGTCCAGTATATAGTTCGGGGTAGCTTGTCGGCGTTGCCGGTCAGCCGCTGCTTCCCGAGCACTCAACTCTGGGTCCGCTTGGCGTTTTGCCGTTTCGCCGCCGCTTTCCGAGCTCTCGCCTCCGGGGTGGCTTGTTGTATGCGTAGACGTTGAGCTGCCGCATGCCGCGGCTTACGTTCGTTTTCATCCATGGCAGAAAGAGAATGTGGGGTCTGGAACGCGCTTATATACGCATTTGCTTCGAAGCGCTCTCTCTCCTCTCTCCTCCTCTCTCTCTCCATCCTCAGCTCTCCTCCGTCTTCATCTCTCTCTCTCGTCTCTTCTCTTCTCTCGTCTCTCTCCTCCTCCTCTGACCTCGTCACTCTCATCTCTCACCTTTTGTGAACCTTTTGTTGTGGTGTTGTTAACATTTTATGAATATTTTGTTGACAGATGTTTCGATTTACACAGTGCTGTGCCGTGACAAGCTTCGGCCCTAAAGTGCTTCGCCTCTAAAAAGGGCAGTCTCAGTGTCTCACCGTATTTACTCTCTACGGTTGTGGCCTAACTGAACGCTTGGTTTATTTATGACACACAGGCAGAGCGAGAGAGAAAGAGAGATAGGTAAAGAGGAGAGTAGAAAAAGAGAGGGTCGGTGCTTTTTAGTGA
>JABSTR010000279.1:0-27705 GCA_013339765.2 Haemaphysalis longicornis
AATTGTTGGCCCACTTGTCGAATTTGCAAGTCACGCCATTGTTCGAGCAAACCCTTAAAACCAAGTATGACTCGTATTCTTCTTTTTGTGGTAACGGTTGACGCAGAGTGTTTTAGGCGCCTGGGGGCGACCCGTCTATGTGGCCAAAGGGGTGCCTCATCAGCCGTTACAGAGCATGCTCCACCCTGGCATGGGGCACAGCTGTGAAACTACTGAAAATGACCAGTAAGAATGACACTCTCGACATATATTATCAAATGCTCGGGGTCTACGTACTACGTCCTCCGAATTTCTTAGAAATGTTTTATGCTCAAAATTTTCTACTATTGTTATTACTGAAACTGGCTTTGCAATGATATCTCATCTCCCGACTATTTTCCTCCGACCTATGAAATTTTAGAAGTGACAGAAAGTTAACTGGGCCTAAGCAAAAGGGGTGGCGGTTTTCTCATTGCCATCGATCGCTCAGTGCAATGCGTGCGGCGTGCAGACCTCGAGACTGAGGAATCAGTCTGGCTTGAGGTAGGCCTCAAGAGGCGAGAAGCACTCATCGGTGCATTCTTTTATCCCGATATTTTTTCCCTTTCCTAATGAATATATTCGAAAGCTCACATCTCTTGAAAATGTTTCCAATTCAGACTCCAACCATAAGCTAATTATAGTGGGACTTCAACACCCCAGGTATTCACTGGGACAGTCTTTCATTTCAGCATAAAAACCATTATGCAGCGCGTAAATGCAGCATGTTATTAGATTTTCAATCATTCACCTCGTGCAGCAGTCTGCCACGTAGAAAATTTTTGTTGTTACTGTCAAACTTTGTTGCTCTGCCTGTCGTGTGGCCTTTACAACAGGCAGAGCAACAAAGGCATCTTCTTTATTTTTTTACCTGTACCCAGGCTCCGCCTGTGCTTTATTTCTGTCATTTTCACTACTTAATTTGTGTGTGTTTTGTCGCCTGCTTGTTTCTTCTTCTATATGTTTCTTGTATTTGTTTTTATGTAACTATCCGTGCGCCAGCACTCAGCCTTTGGCTGTTCCTGGGCACGTAATTAAACATGATTGATTGATTGATTGATTGATTGATGGATTGATTGATTGATTGATTGATTGATTGATTGATTGATTGATTGATTGATGATTGATTGATTGATTGATTGATTGATTGATTGATTGGATTATCGTTATTGCAGCAGTTCTTAGATTTTCATCATTCACTCCTTGCAGCAGTTCTGCCACATAGAAAACTTCTGTGGTAATGTCCTAGATGTGTGCTTCTCGAACTTAAAAAACGAAAAAGTACTGTTGTGCCTCCGAAATATCTCTTGTACACCCCAACAAGTTTCACCCCCCTGGAATTGTCTCTGTCTTTGTCGCATCCGAGCATCGCTATGGCGGTGTTGACGATTGTGCAGACCCGCGATATGCTTTCAAGCGTGGAGATTATGCTGGGCTGTATCACTTTTATTCATCTACTGATTGGTCTAGTGTTTTTCATGTCAATGATGTTGACGAACAGGTTCGACGTTTTACCGAAATTGTCAGGAGTGGCATGGAAAAGTACATCCCTTGTTATAAGCCTGTTGATTCCAAATTTCCCCTCTTGTTCTCTAAAGAACTTCGAAGTTCGCTTAAACTTAAGGACAGCGCCCACAAAAAGGCCAAGCGTTCTGGGTTGACAATGGAAAGCGGAGTTTAGTCGGTATCGCTCACTTTGTAAAAGCCTCTACCGGCGTGCCACCAGCTCTATATAAAGTCGTTAGAGGCTTCTGCGTCTCAGAAACCGGCTGACTTCTGGAGGTATGTACGCGGCCGTTCTAAGGCGTCTAAAGAACACATTAGCCTGCCTAATTCCGATGGGAACAGGTTGAGGATGTTGCCACCAGCTTTGCTCAGTACATTCATTGTCTTTCTACTGCCAGATGGTCACGACGAACGCCTATCGTTTAATAATATGTCTAATTTAATAGACTTATGTTCGATGAAAAAACTTGTTAATGATAGCCTTAAACGGATGAAACCGTCATTTTTCTGTGGTGAAGATGGAATTCCAGCAGCCCTCATGAAGGCTTACGGCAACATTTTTGTGCCTGTCTTAACTTCCATTATAATAACTGTTTATTTTCGGCAAATTTCCTCGTGCATGGAAGATTGCTCGAATTTTCCAATATTTAAGTCTCGTGATAAGTCAGCCGTTACTAACTATCGCCCAATCTCACTCCTTTGTGTCGCCTCAAAACTCTTTGAGCCAGCTCTGCACAAAGTTCTTGCTGCCTGCGTAAGAACGTTGTGATACCAATCAGCACGGCTTTTTCTCGGGTCGATCGACGGTCACAAATCTTGCAAGCTTTATGACACAGGCTTCGGCTGCAGTTTGTGAAAACGGCCAGTTGGACGTTATTTATTTTGACCTCAGTAAGGCGGTTGATGTGGTGAACCATCAAGTTAATTAATTAACAAGCTTACTACGTCCGGTGTAGAACGCAAGGCCTTGTTGCCTTGTTGTCGAACTATCTCCCTTGACCGGTCCTTTTATGTAGATGTTAAACTACAAAAGGTCTAGTGTTACCCTGCAACAAGTGGTGTACCTCAAGGTTCCGTGCTGGGTCCACTATTGGTTTCTATCTTTATCAATGATGTGTCAACAGTGTTAACAAAATCTTCATTTCTTCTCTATGCTGATGATGTCAAAACTATTTAGGCACATTATCGGTGTTCAGGACTGCTATGCCTTGCAGAGGAATGTGTCGGAATTATCGGTCTGGTGCAGCAAAAAACTGTCTAACCTCAAACCCCTGTAAAACAAAGGTTGGCTCGTACAGCCGGAACACCCATCTCTACTGTTTTCCTACAGTATAGAGGAGCTCTTACGAATATTTTCCAAAAAATTACCAAGTTTTTGTAAGATATCGACTTCTCTGAAGTGAAACAAAAGGGAGGTGGGGTGTTAGTGCGGTCGATAGCGCTTTTCAATCTATGCGGCGTCATGAACTTGAGCGCGACAATGAGTCTGTCTGGCTGGACATGCGTCTGACTGGCGGTGAGAAGCTTTCACGAGGTGTTTACTTTCCAACTGATGTTCCTATATCGTCATTTTAAAAAGCTCCTTACATCTGTGGAATACGTTTGCTCATCACACCCAATCACCAGCATATCATTCTGGACGATTTCAATGCCCTGGGTGTACATTGGGAAGCATTTAACCTATCAACACTACAATTATTACGTACAGCAGAAATACAGTATGATTTTATGCTTCGTAGACTTTCACATCCATGGTGAAACTAATAATATCAAAAACAGCTCTCAAAATATCTTAAATCTTGCTTTTTAGACATTCACAACGCGCGGAGTATCGTTCTCTGACATAACTTTTGTCAAACACGACAAGGCTTCCTCCTCCTTTTCTAGTTTCTGCTCCCGTCTCGATTCAGCGTTGCAGTGCTACACTGAAGAATAATGAATTGCCTCTCTACTGTTATGCCCGGGGTGATTACATTGGCTTGTATAAGTTTTTTCGTTCAGTTGGTTGGAAATTTGAGAACTCCCTGATTGTGAAGCACACGTCGAGCGGTTCACTGAAATAGTCAAAAGCGGCATGAATCAGTTTATACCCAAGTGCAAACCGTACCGTTAAAGACACCCCTTTTGGTTCTCTAATGAACGTCGTACCACCCTCAAGGTAAAAGACTGCTGCCACAGAAAATCTAAGAAAACCGGGCTTGATAACTGAAAAGAGGAGTTCCGCTCTTACCGTAAAACGTGTAAAAGTCTTTATGAGCGGGACCAGCGCTCTTATCTCGATTTTGTGGAGAGCAGCGTTAATTATCAGCCTGCAACATTCTGGAGATACATTCGATCCCGTAACAATAACTCACATGAGCAAACCTGTCTTGTTGATTCCTCTGGGGAAGACGTTCATGATGTTGCCAACCTTTTCCGCAGCAATTGAGTACTACATATGGCCAGCGCGATGACAGTGAAATAAACATTATGTTGAAAATTGTACAAGGTGTTAGGTTAGTACAAATGGACAAGCAGTTGGTGCTTCAGAGCCTAAGGCGCATGAAACCGTCGCTGTCGTGTTTCCCTGACGGAGTACCTCCTGCTATTTTAAAAACATCAGCAGCATTTTAAACCTGTTTAACTGCGATATTCAATCACGGTCTAAAAACAAACACATTCCTCGTAATTGAAAATTTCTCCAGTGCGCCCCATTTTCAAGTCAAGGCACCAAATCTGATGCAAAGAACTATAGAGCAGTTTCTCTCCTTTGTGCTGCCTCCAAGCTTTTGAGGCAGTGCCTGCACAAGGTATTGTCAAGTTCTGTACAGCAGTCTCTTACAAGTAAACAGCATGGTTTTATGTCAGGAAGGTCGACAACAACTAATATCGCCTGCTTCATGAAGCAGGCCTCCGCTGCACTTTCCGAGAGAGGCCAGTTGGATGTTGTCTACTTTGACATGAGCAAAGCTTTGATGTTGTCTGCCAAGCGTTGTTACTTGATAAGCTTTTGTAGTCGGGCATTGATACACCACTCGTGGACATTTCTGAGTAGCTATTTAGGCAATCGGTTCAGTTTCGTTAGGCGTTAATGGGCAGAAGTCCTCTATGTATAGATCAACAACCGGTATGCCCCAAGGCTCAGTGTTGGGACCCTCTCTTGTTCTCCATTTTTGGAAATGATGTGTCATTCGTAATTAAACAGTACTTTTCTTCTCTACGCTGACGACATCAAAATATTCAGACCTGTAAAGTCCATCGATGACTGTATGCCCTGCAGCAAGATATATTCTTCCTTTGCTAACTGGTGCTCAGATAACAGACAAAATCTTAATCCGGCGAAAACAAAGGTCATGTCTTATACACGAAAAACGAACCCCATTTTCTTTCGCTACAGTATTGATGACGGTTATCTGTCTCGAGTCGACGAGATCAAAGACCTCGGACTGCTCTTTGACAGATCCTTAACTTTCATCACCTCATGTCACTCAACTGACTCGGCGGGCGCTCCGCTCGATTGGTGCTGTATGCAGATTTCACGAGATTTCCAGTCTCCTCATTCGTTCCTAAAATTTTTATGGC
Source organism: Haemaphysalis longicornis (assembly GCA_013339765.2). Lineage (NCBI taxonomy): Eukaryota > Metazoa > Arthropoda > Arachnida > Ixodida > Ixodidae > Haemaphysalis > Haemaphysalis longicornis. Next base: position 5,086 of record JABSTR010000279.1, read on the forward strand.
ACTTTGTCTTCCTCAACTTGAATATGCCTCTGTCATTTGGAATGGAACCTGCATATCTAATTGTCAACGTGTAGATGCGTGTACAGACCAAATTTTTATCAATATTTATGCATCGTTTTCCTCTGAGCCTCTCCCGATAACTGTCCCTTTAAGGTTACCGGCGAACCCACTCAGACCTTCTTTTCCTATACAAACTGCTTCATGGTACAATTTTATGCCTGGAACTGCTTGCATCAATCGGTTTTTCGTGTTCCCAAAAAAGAAACACGGCTTAACCACCGTTTCCACACAGCTGCACAACATAACAGATGTTCTCCCCTTGATAGACTGCAGCGCCTGTATAACTCACTCCGGGGAACTCGGTATTTTTTCGCCGTCCCCCTCGGTGGTTTTTGGCCGAGCTGTAAGCTGTGGCGCGCTAACTTCATTTCTTGTGTTCTTCAGTTATTTTCCTCATGTGTGCGTTGTTTTCTATGAAACACTTGTGTTTGTATGTACTACACACTTTGTAGTCTATGAACGCGTAAATGTGGATGCGAACTGCGGGCGTAAGGACGGGACAAAAGTCGTTGTATGTACTATGACACACTTGTGTAGTCAGTCTTCATACATATACATATGTTTAAGTGGCCCGGGCACGCCACAGTAACAACTGTTTCTATAACTTATCACTTTCTGTGAATAGTACCTTTTTGTTTCATACATTTTTGTGTAATTGATGCTTCATCCTATTGCTATGGTCATTGTACGATGTGTTTTTGCAATGTACCATAATTTACAATCTCTGTTAACCGTGTAATGTAGTTTGGATACCACTTTTAATTTTATTCTCTGTAGTATTTCTGTTTTTTATTGCTTTCACTCACCCACTTTTTGACTGGCTGTTTATGTGTCAACCGCTGATGTATTTCAATGCGGCCTTCTTTCCCCGCTCAGTGCACCAGCACGAAGGCTTCGGCTGTTTTGGGCACTTTAATAAAGGTTAAATAATTGATTGATTTATTGATTATTAATATTATTCGACGGCCGCGCTTGCCGAACCCTGGAAAGGTCGTGGAAGCCCCACAATAACATTTCCGGAGAAATGGTGGCGCCGCTCGTTATAACGACCCGTGCCGGTAACTGCGATTGGTGGCCTGTGACTACCTACCAGATAGGCTGCCCCGCGCTGGCTACAAGCGTGCTTGCAAGGGACAAAAGAAGATTAAGCTCTCCAACCTGAAACGTCAGCCCCGGCAGGGCGAATTCCTCTACGACACCTGTGGTTACGGCGGTCAAGGAGGCGACAAGGCAGGACACAAAGCTACCGGAAATAGCTCTCGTGGGGCATGTTTGGTGAAAAAGTTCGCGGTTGGTTACAGCGTGGTTCCGTTGACGTTTGGTGTGCCATACGAGTTCCGTAACTTCGAGATCCAAACTGTATCTTCAAGTGACATGACGTCTATTGCAAGATGCCGCGGGGAATCATGTTCTGGAATTATCATCGCGATGATGAAAAGGCTCTGGAATTCCGGCGTGTTGTAAACCTCAGAAATCGGTCGACACATCTGTACGTTAACAGCCTCGGCGAAACATTTTGGGTATTTATACGATTTATGAGTTGAACAAAGTGATAGAGCGACTGCCGGAGATCAACCACATCGCCCTATGTTGCCATGCAGACCGATATCTAGACTTGGGGGTGATGTTCGTGTTTTCTGCGGCCTACGAATTGACCTGCCTGCGATCATCGGAGGCGCAAAACGCCCCCTTCGAGATCTCGGACGACTCGTCGATCGAGATGATTCCACCCAGCATTCACAAGACTGTTGTGTCCTGCTTCCTGCAGTTTTGTACCCTCGATTTTAAGTAAATTTGTGGTGGGCGACTATGTACTCGTGCTTGTGCCAGCTTCCCTTTGGGAGCTGTACTTTCCTCGCCGTACTTCGCCAGGTCTTCGTATACGTAGTGTCGCCTCTGACCACCTGTTGTGATCATCGTACATGGATGAAATTCTGTATCGTCCGTGCTTTCCCATTTGTCTTCATGGTGCTGGGCCTGGGCAGCTTGGCAGTGGGGGGAGTGTATTGAGCATAATACTAAGTAAAATAAACAGGACTGCAGAGGCAAGGAGGCACAGGCTTAGCTCGCTCCTCTCGCTCGTGGCAGTTGGAGACAGCCGACCGGCTCTGTGGCTCCCTTTCTGCGTCGCTTCCCGCTACATACTTGGCACCTTATCTGAGCTTCTCTTGTAACAAGTGTGAAATCAAATTACTATCACATATTGCAACAAAACACATACGTAAACTTGGTGTGTTCGAATAAAACTAACAAAATCCTAAATAGAACAATGTAGTTTGCAGAATTTGCAATTTTCTTGCTTTGAGCTTCCTTGCACTCCTCTTTTCTGCAGGTTCGAAGCGCCAAATTACGTTCTCTGTACTTAACAGCGTCGCACTCCATGTATTAAATGGGGTATTGACTGGCACTGTAATTCAGTGGTCGGCGAGCGTGGAACGTGATCGAGGACCTCTTTCAAAGGCTTCACGAGGCTCCAAACTATTGCTACGTTGGTCCGTGCCACGTGCCCGCTCAAGCCGCTCACAACGTCTCACCGAGCCTCACCAACTCTCCACGATGCCCTACCATTCTTGCGGCGCTTGTGTGACTTTTGATTACGGAATATGCTGTGTATTTGTTTCTTATTTAGCAGCGTGCGCCTTACACGTATCCGCAGCATAGAGCCGGCAGGCAAACTCCGCTCGATTACATTCGCACTCATTGGTTTTTTTTTGGTTGTGAGGAGCTTGTTAGGGCGGGTGAATTTAAGCAGAAAATTTCTAAGAGGTGAGTCTTAGCGAATTCGTTTGACTAACCGATTCGGTTACGCTCCCCCTCCATTACCTCTTTCTTATTTTCCACGCCTTAAACCATATTAGTTACGATATAAACTGGCCTCTTTCATTTACCCGTCCTGACGTGAACTTCCTTTCATCTCCACTTCACTCCATATAATCCCCCACTCTTCCTCTCTTTCCTGTATATTCCTAATGAAAATACAACCTGCTTAAACTACCAAACAGCTATGAATGACACCAGCGCTGTTTGTATTATTAAAATTTTCCATGTCAATGTAACTGGCATGATACTTTGACCTCTGCTCGAGGAACTGGACAAGAAGAACTCGCATTCCGGAGAGTATAATAAGATCATCGTTTGTGAAAACGCAACTGCTGATTTTATTCTTCGTGGCCTGAACACCTTCGTTGGGGAGCGGTCAGCACATTTCTTTTTTTTTAACGTTTGAATTTTACCTCCACCAGTTTTTCTCGTGGGCCCCGATGATATTTCACCGATGCAAGAGACCACGTTGCGGTTGCGCGTATTTCTACTGGTTTGAAGGTGTAGCAGAAAATTTATCGAACACCGTTACATCAAACGCCGCTTCATAGAAATCGTTTCGACCAACATCGCTTCACTTAACGCCGTCTCGTAGAAGGAGGTTTCATCGGGGACATTTCGTCCAATTAGAGAGTGCACATTGGCCAAGGGCCCTTAGCATGTATAAACCGAAATAAAGGAGAAATATAATTTAACAACAGATGGATACGATCTAGTTGGTGCTCTTTGTAACACCGTGAAGCGCACAAAAGAAGACAAAGAACATAGGAGGCAAGGAATGGCGCCAAGGGTGAGCGCCGGTCCTTGTCTCCTACGTTCTACGTTTTCTATGGTGCGCTTCACGGTGTTGCTGTGAAGGAGACAGTTTTTTTCCGCAAGCTTCTACCCTCTGCGAGACTGCTTTTTATGCTCCATTGTTTTATTCTGGAGTATATTCGGTTTTCTTTTTATTTTACTAAAAGGTTTACAGACTCGGTTGATTTCAAATACTTTATAGAAGGCTACAATGTTTTCTTTATTCGACAACTTCGCGCTTTGTTTTTTCTCACACTCCACATAATTACGCTGACAAATGTTTGACCTGGCGTTACATTCACACATTGCCTTGCTAAAATGTAGCTGGCTCCCAGGGGTTTGGCGAGATGAAGGATTTTATGCTGGTTTGACAATTACGTCGTAGAATACAACACCGCATGCTGGTGAACTGCAGATCCGTGCACCATCTGAGTTTTGATGCCCCAGAGGGTAGCAAGAGGAGCACATTGTTAGGGACGACCGGCTGGAAACACTACCGCGGAGCGAGTGGCTGAAAATGCAGCGAAAGGCTGTACTGAACAAAAAAGAGGCTTTTAACCATATCCCAATCATGTTCGGAATACGCCGGAATAGTCATTTTGACGTCAATCGCAACTACAACGACTGCGTTCACGAACGCTTTTATGCCTTTGTACAATACCTATACGGCTCATTTATTCGTTGCAAAATAAACTGATAAACTTGTGCCAGTCGGTTGATGAACTATCAAACACTTCCTAGAAAAATGGTTCAAAAACTCAAGAATACCCCGGAGACACGGTTCGACAAACTGAAAAGGGTAATTAAAGCAGGGGGAATTCTTCAAAGGTAACACAAGAATAGGACCACCCGCAGCGAGTTCGTTATGTTGTATGTTGCAAATAATCCGATAGTCGCCCTGGAAAGTGGCAGTGACAATAGCTTATTCCTAGGAACAGCGTGGTTTTTTTTTATGTGGCCCTGAAATTATGAAGTGTTTCTTGCGGGATGCATCCCTTTGACTAAAAGTACTCGGAATTTTTTAGCAGCGACACTAATCGCCCGTGACGTTACCAAAGAGCATTATATGAAGCTGGCGACATCACTCCGAAGAAACAGCGACACTAATCGCTCCTGACGTTACCAAAGAGCATTATATGAAAACCGGCGACATCACTCCGAGGAAACAGCGTTCGATGAGACGGCTTCGGTTGAATACAGGGGCCTTCGATAATGTGGCGTTTGATGAAACGATGTTAGCTGAAAGGCCCGGTAAACTGTTTGAGGTTCATTTTTACTAATCTCTTCCTGGAGGTGCCCGGAAAGCTCACCCGGCTAGCTGTGTAGGTATCGCCTTTTGACGTTAGATGTTCAGTCACACCTCCTTTTCGGGAACAGACCTTTCTATGAACTTTTTAAGTATCGTTGATTTCGACGAATCGCTGGCATTGCTCTTACGTCTATTTTTAAATCAATGCTTTGCAGCCGTTTCTGTTTTTATTTTTAAATTGAAATTTGTTTATTGTGAATCTTCCACAGGTAAAGCTACAAACAGCAACGTCTGGGTCCTTAGCCTTCGGCCGGTTCTTCGGAATGGCAAAGTTCCGGGCTCCCAATTGTTGCCTGGCGTGTCGTGGCGGCAGGAAAGAAGGCACGAAATATTGTTAATAATGATGAGCAATCTGTTTACATTATTTAAAATTCAGATATCAGCGATCCCAAGCCAGGTCGCGCGTCATGCACGCCTCCTGCTTCCTCAACGAAGGAAACCAGACCGCTACGTAACGTTTCTATCTGTCTTGATCCCGTGTCGTAACCCTTATAAGTCTATGAAGAGTAGTTTTAGGGCTTTTGCATAAACAAACGTTTATAATGCGGATTTATCCTTCGGAGCAAATTCCGCGTTTTTGCTAACATTAAGGTTGTCGTGTTGCGACGCTGCTCAAAGCCGAAAACGATTTATTTGAAATTACACCCTTGACGGGCCGAAAAGGCCTAACAGCTGAATGCAACGCCACGCCAAAGTGCTAGTCCTAGAGCCTTCACATTTCTGTAGTAGATAGCCATTAGGGCATAGGTGCTTCGTATTGCTGATTTTCTAAAAATATTACGCTACTAAAAGAATGAAACGCACCAAAATATTTTTAACAAACTTCTGTTTTTATGGCAGGCAAGTTGTGATATCGAATACGTTTTTGTTTGTATAAGTAACTCAAAGAGATTTATGGAAACACTCCCGCAAGATTTTCCGATGACAGCGAACTAATAAGGAAAATCAAGATCTTTGGAAAATTACGCGATGTTATGCATTTATTAACTATTCCTCACGACAATATATCAAACTTTCCTTTCGTCACAAATGACTCTGACGACAGACAACAAATGAAAACTTCGCTTAATCACATCGAGTGGCGCCGCAGAAACTTCAACATCGAAGTTCATGGTACCGCTGTGTCCGAAGACGAGAACTTGTTGAATAAGCTAAACTGGGTGGGTACACCTATTGGTCTACCAGAATTGGTTGCTGATGACATTGAGGCTATTTACCGGCTTCCTTACAAGGTTGGCAAAATACCAGGAATCATTGGCCGTTTTGCAAGGCTGTCACTTCGTGACAAATGGCTTGAAGCACGGAAAGCCCTCAAAACTGCGAAATCGCCAGTATCGATCACTGAAAACATGACGAAACACAACAGGCACTTGCTCCGCCTCACCCGTGAATGGGCAATGGCAAACCGCTACAGCTTTTCTTGGCATGCAAATTGCAAGGTCTTTGTCCGAAGATCGGAGGGTGACCCTGCCATTGTAATTCGTCGTCAGGATGATCTCTTCCAATTGTTTGACGGCTGAAAATGTTCGACTCTCGAGTTTTGCTTCTTATTACTGTCTTTTTCATTGATTTATTTTTGTATGTGCGAACTGTTAAGATGGCGATAGCGAATTGTAACTGTCGTGTTTCAGGTTTTTTATTTTGGCCCTTGCATTCTTTCGTGCAATTTTCCCTCTGCATTTTTATTTGTGTGAGAAAGAAACGTTTACTTTCGCTGGGGCAATATTCTACCCGTCACTTGCATCTTGATTCGACTTTTGTGTTGCCAGTGGTTATCTTGCCTGTCAGTTTTCAGTTATCTGTCAGCCAGTTGTCTTGTCAGTCAGCTTGTCAGTCAGTCAGTCATGGTTGCTTGCCAGTGGTTATCTGAGTGGTTGTGCTGCCAGTAGCATACCGCATACACACTTGTGCGTGTACCATGTTCGAAGTCTTTAACGGTGCTCCACACAGCATCTGATAAGGTTCCAGCTATCTGTGCTCGTCACTGGTGTTCAACGCATGACTTCACGCTGACTCTTACAAGAATGCTTTCGCGCTATCTATGCCCTGCGCTGTGCAACTGTGTTTTCATTGTTTTGTCTAGGCAAGGTTTTTTGGAACGAGTATTCACGGCTCGCTACCTTACGTTTCATGCTGCACAAGCAGCTCAACAAGCACACCAATCCGCAGATGATTTCTGATTCGTTAAGGAACCCTTAAAAAAACTACACTTTGATGTTCTTTAACTAAAAACAAATTTCTCTTGCGTGGGCAGGTTTACATATTTTTGAGAAAAATGTGTAATAACACTGAGATAGTTAATCTTTAATGTTTCCCTTCTGCCCCAAAACGGAAGGCTCTACAATGTTTAGTTAAATATTGCAATTTTCCAAATATTCAGCATCTGTAGAAAACATGGCATCTTATGATCCGATCTCCCCGGCTGAATTTTCCCGCTTCATAGGACCTGATCATGTCAGATCAACTAATATATGTCATTTAAACTGCCAGTCAATTAGAAATAAGGGTTACGACATTGATGCGCTCTTTAGCCGTTTTGACCGTGAGTTCCATTTAATCATGTTGTCGGAGACATGGTACGATATTAACTCAGTGCCTTGGTGTCCACCAAACTATCAATGTTTCACTGCATCACGTACCAGTTGTCGAGGTGGGGGAATATCAATTCTTCTTAAGCAGAATATCTTGGCTGATCGCATTGATCAATGTTGCTGCATAACTGATGATTTCGAAGTATTAACTGTACTTTGCACCCGAACAGTAAATTCCGTTTTCTACCAGCCACCAAATGGCAGCCTAGTATCTTTCTCTTCCTTCCTTGAAAACCTATTTGGTTTTATATTAGATAATCGGTACAAGGCCATTTTTGGAGGTGACTTTAACATCGACATGTTTGCAACCACTTCTGTCACAAGGAATTTCAATCTCTTAATAAGCACGCACGGCTTTTCAAATGTTATTTCGACTTCAACGCGGATAACGAGTTATACATCGACGTGCATTGATTTCTTTCTTATGAACTTAAACCCTGCCTATATTAAAAGTGGCGTTTTCTCCTGCGGTATAAGTGACCACACACCTATATTTTTTAGTCTAAATTGGAAAATCGATAAGGTAAACACACGTACCAGGACAGGTCAATGTATCTAAGAATTTTCGTAATCAGTTATGTCCACTCGACTGGAGTGAAGTTTACTGCACTATAGATGGTAACACAGTCTACGAATCATTCTTGAAGATTTTTAAAACAGCATATGACGCTAACTTTCCTTTGCTTACCACTCAAGCTCATCCGCGTAATATACGAAAGCCGTGGATAACGAGGGAATTCCTGAATAAAATCAAAACCAAGTATCAATTGTATAGAAAATTTCTGAATTCACGTGAGCTGGCTGATTTTAAAATATTTAAGTCTTTTCGTAACCAACTTACAAAAGATATACGTAAAGCCAGAGCAAATTATTATAATGTCTCGTTTGACGCCTGCATGAATGATACGAAGAAAGTTTGGAATAAACTTCACTCAATTTTGAATCGTAAAACTGAAGTACCACGTACTGTGAAAATCCGTAAAGATGAACTTGAAATTGCCGAACAATTAGTCCCTGATACTTTTCACGAGCATTTCATCAGCATAGGCAGCAGTAACTGCGATCTCAATGCTTGCCTTTTATCACGACCAACTCTGTCGACACTATCTTTCTTTATCTTACCAGTGAATCAGAGGTACAATTCGTATTTTCCAGGAGATTAACAATAGCACTACCTGTGATGCCTGACGGCCTGCAAATTAAACCAGCCAAGTTTGTCATTAATGTTATTCCTCAGTATTAGTTTATGTTTATAATCTATGCCTGTCATCAGGAACCTTTCCTCGAAAAATGCAAGTGGCGAAGGTTCTGCATTGTTCAAAAAAGGAAATAGAGCATCGGTATCTAACTACAGGCCGATTTCAATACTTCCTATCTTATTTAAAGCTTTGGAAAAAAATATCTTTAATCACCTATCCAACTTTCTAGAAAAGAACTCAATGTTATCGAATTGTCAGTATGCCTTCAGAAAACGAAGGCGACACATCTAACGTTACTTGAGCAAAAAAAATTCATTCTGAAAAACATTTAAAAACGACAACTTACATTAGGTGTTTTAATCGACTACAGCAAGCCTTCGATAGTATAAATCATAAACTAGTGCTCGAAAAAATGCGTTACTACGGTATCCGCGGCATAGCTCTAGAACTTATAACGTCATACTTAGGTTACAGAAGCCAATTTGTTCAGTTAAATAATCTCCGCTCTAAAATCAGACAACTGCTCTCTTCAACACCTACATTAATGAAATCGTGAACGTTGACACTAATACAAAATACATCATTTACGCTGACGATGTTACTCTCATTGTTTCATCTTGTGATGTCATGCAGTTGGTACAAACCGCTAATGAAGTGCTTGAAAAAATACACAGGTTGTCAGCGGACAACGGCTTAAGAATTAACGTAGATAAAACGAAAGCGATGCTTTTTCAGTCCAAAAACAGAAATATCCTTTTACCGGCTGATAGTATGTTAAACCACTCTAAAATTGGACTGGTGATGTCTGCAGAAACGCTAGGTGTTTTTTTCGACCAAGACATGTCTAGGAATACACACATTAATTTTCTCGCAGGGCAACTTTTGCGCATAGTTGGAATGGTATATTCTGTACGTGATCTTCCGTGTAAAGTCAAGTTACTGCTGTACAATTCACTATTTTTAAGTAATTTTAACTATTGTTGTCTCGTGTGGAGCATAACTTCTGCAACTAGTAAAAACAGGTTATTTTTGCTACAGAAAAATTATTCGGCTTCTATGTCATGCACGTTACGATGCTCCTACTGGCCCTTTGCTTAGTAAACTTTGTCTACCTAAGATTCAGGACCTGCTTAAGTACCGCTTAGCCTACACATGTACTCTAGAACGCAAAAACAATACTAAGAACATTTCGTTGATAGCTAATCTTCAAATTAATCATACGCCCTATCCGACTAGACTGTCTGAACGTTGGAACGTTCCTCGCCCACGTACAAACTACACTTTGCAGATGATTGGGTATACCCTTCCGAAGTTGTTGAATGGACTTGCATTTATTGGCTTTGATATTAACACATGTACAAAATCTATGCTGTTTAACTTGTTTGTTCGGAAAGGCTTTGATGTTTGGGAATAGTTCCTTGCGGTTTTTGTGTGGTTTGTTGCGTATATTTTTTTTATCACTATTGCCTTCACGTCCTTATATCCACTTATTGATGCGCTATCTATTGTAGTTTTGAACATATTGCATTTTCCGTGTAGTTTTGTTTGTCACCCACAAGTGGTGTCTATGTATCACTTGTTTTTTGTTTGTTTTCCCCGCCGCTGTTGTTTCTGTTGTTTCTGTTGACCATGAAGGATGTAGGGCTCCGTCAAGTTGCTGAGTGCAACTTTTTACCTTATTTTCCGCCATAACGGTGTACGTTTATGGAAATAAACTTCAACTTCAACTTCAACAATTATTTAAGAAATATTCGCACTGTTTTGTCGTAACAAACATATAAAAAGTAACGCGATGTTTTTTTTTTTTAATATCCCCCAGGAAATAGCCGTCAGTTGAATTTTCCCGCGTTCGAGTAGCGCGAGCCTTCTGTTGGCACTTTCTATAACCGAAAGTCTCCGTCAGGAACTGAGTCATAGCTATACATACCGCTTACCGAGATAACACTTCCAATGAATAAGTAATCATTAGAGACACTGTCGTAGTATAATTTGTTTCGGTGCTGTTTTAATAAACACGAGCTGCAGTATTTCCCATAGCCACACGGCTCCATAAGGAGCCCATGTTTTGCCAGCAGGCGGGAGTTTAAGAATGTTCACTACTCCACGGTGAACAAATTAAAAGTAACCAATAAAAATCACGTGCTACACCGACTAGTCGCGTTACTTCCGTCGCCCATCCGGGCATCGCCGGGTACTACTGCCACTGTATTATACTAACACGCAGTCTTTCTAGAGACTGTGGTATAGCGTTACTTTTTAGGTCGCTGTGGACCAAACGTGCATAAAAATACCTAATTTTACAAACAGCGAGCCGTGGCTAGAGCAATACATGCACGATTACCCGTCGTAGGGCGTTCAGCACCAGCCTCTTGAAAATTACCGTGGTAGGCAGGCGTCTTTTTGCATTTTGTGGTTCTTCGTAATGACTAACTGTTTGGAAAAAGCCGTCCTCGACATTTGCAAGCGTTTGCACAATTTTGTCAAATGAAAAGCAACATCTGTGGTGAATTTCATTACTACTGTTTTTTTTCTGTGTAGCGTCCACATGCACGTGTTGCTTCTCCCGACGTCTTTCCCTCTTTTCTGCACTTTTTGAATGACCTAACGTAAGCACAATGCTCTCATTTTTGGCCTCCATTGCACAGTTGAACTCGAACAGCCCCTTATGTACCGGTTAATGTGCGGAGACTGGACGATAGGCATTGGCATCGTAAGGCTAAGCCCGCGCGGGTTTGATTTGCAGACAATCACTGCGTCATTCAGTCGTTGGCAGCCAATGTTTTGCGCTGCTACATATTAGCTTCTTTCCTTTCGGACAGGCTAGTCAATACGGGCATGCTACAGATAGTTACACTATTATAGGCCTGTGGCGTACGCAGGCATACATTTGGTGTGCGGTATACGCCACCGGCAATAAAAGAGACAAATAATGACTGCTCCCGAAAGATATCTTATTCATGATTGTGTTTGAATTGTTTCGCTTACCATAGTATCCACATCAAAATAAAATTGCGCAGAAGTCTCCGAGAAAATAATTTATAAAGAAAATCTACTTTCTTGCTCTCTTCCGCACACACCGACTCGTAGAAAGACGAACGCAAATGTACCACAAGATTTCTTCGCAAGGAGTAAACCATACAAATAGCAGCCACTGTTTGCAATTCAACGCGAGCCTGCCAGGCAGGGAAGAAGACCGCTATTTATATCTGTTCGCACCCGCCGCGATGGCTCAGTGGCTAAGGCGTGGCGCTGCTGAGCACGATGCCGCTGGTTTCATTCCTGGCCGCGACGGCCGCTTTTATAATGGCGGCGAAAAGCAAAAACGCCCGTGTGCGGGAGATTTCGGCGCACGTTAAAGATCTCCAGGTGGTCGAAATCGATCCGGAACCCTCCACTACGGCGCTCCTCATCGCCTGCGTTGCGTCGGCGCGTTCAACCCTACAATCAAAAAAGATATCTGGTCATGACAATAAATTTCTCTACACTCTGAACATTACGTTAAATCTTCCGCTCCCCTGTCCATCGTGATGCACATAGAAACTAGAAAAGGCTATTATTCGTGATCACGTTCAGGCTGCTCATTAGGCCGAACGCCCCGCCGGTTGACAAAAATATGCGAAAGGGCAAGTTATGTACAGGCACAATATCCCGGTGAATGTCAAGCGCACACCCCAACAACCAATTTTTCCATGCTGAGCACTGCGATAGGCTTGATCTTTACGAAATTCAGAAATTTTCAGGAGGTACCCGCCGTGGCGGCTCAGTGGCTAACGCGTGCTTGCGTTTCCAAGGATGCGGTTCAAATCACCGACAAGCTGTCTGCTGCTTATCAGGTGGAGGCGAAAACCGAAAACTCCCGTCTTGTGACATTTTGGTGCACATTAAATATCCACAGCTGATAAAAACTAATCCCAAGACATCCACTACGGCACAGCTCATAGACCAGGTGTACCTTCGGTGCGTTAAACCCTAGAATCTAAGTTTCTGGCGGTCTTCTGACAGCGACACTACACAGGGTATTCCCAAGGTACAGGGATTCGAAATAAATTTTAAGCGTTGTTGTTTGGCTGATAAATTCTGTGGCAGTTAAGAAATATGACCAAAATGATTGGCGCTATTTATTGCGCTCTTACAGAGCATTATCGTTTATTAGTGATGACGAGATCTTAATGCCCGCTACGTCATTTTTTCATACATGCGTAAATGACGTCGCGGGACGCAATTTACGACGATGAGAAATCCGAAATCCGGGCAAGGATTTATGCTCCGTGTTTTTAAATGCAGAGCATTTCTTAGGCTCGCGTGGTCCTGCGTCGTTGATGGCGGTGCCGTCCACACGCTCACTAAGCATGCGCAACTCTCCTCCTTACAACCCACAGCTCCGCGATACTACACTATAAAAAAAGAAACAGTTAGCGGGGCCCCGTTTCGATCCCACGACTCTCTGGCCGCAACGGGAGGTACGCGGTGCTCTTCCCACTACGCTACAATCCGGACAGTTGCAAGTCCTACGAACGCGCCTTATGTCCTTGACTCATTCAAACTACGTCAAGAAGCTACTGATACAACGAAGGCACGCGAAGCTGAACGTCAACGGAAACGACGAACTGAAAACTTTAGAGGGGGATGCTGAATTTCCCGTGGGAAAGCTGTGGCGGGAAGCGCCACGCGCCTTGCAGCTCAACCAGCCCCGTCCGCAGCGCCTCTGATGCTGATTGTGGCAGGATGCCCCTAGGGATTGGCCAACCAAAGAATCCATCACGAGATAGGTTCGCGTTCAACCACCGTCGTCATCTTCCCGTAGGGGAACCGCCGAAGAAGAAGAAGAACGAGAAGACAAAGCTGCGAAGAGGAGGGCGTGTACATTGCTCTCAGCCGGTGCACCAATGTCAACAACCTTTACCTAACCAAAGCTGACGGAGACTACCGATTCTACCACAGAGACAACATCGACAAGAACATGATGGACGAGTTTCGGCGCCTCGAGAACCACCGCCTACTCACCGTAACACAACAGCACTTGCGTGCCTTTGCCACCGGTGTGGACCCGGACGCGGAATTCCCTCTGGCGCTAGTGAAAACCAGATCACTCAACATCACGGCAACACAATGGAACCACACGGAACCGCCACGATGCTTCGCATCCTCGTCAGGGTTCCCCACGGGAAGATGGTGTAATTTTTTTATTACCATTCGTGCGCAGTGGATGCAAACACATCTTGCCAATGCTCTTTTTGCCAGCTGGCGTCCGTGTGTGCTGATCATTATTCTGAAACAAAACGACATCAAGAAGGGCAAAGTATAATTAGAATTCTCAAATAATGCATCACTGCTCCCAACAAGCACAAATGAGTAGGAAAGAAAATAAGTCTGGTTTTGTGTTTATATTTTAGGGCGTTTCCTGCAATCGTGGACTTTGGAACGGAGGGCATACGCATAGGGTAGTAACTATTTTTCACTCCTTGCTTTGGAAGTATTGGTTTATTAAAACTACATGGGGAACAATTACGGTGAAATGAGTTGTAGCCCCTTAAAGGCTTTGTGTCTTTTTCCATGAAATGCGAATAAAAAAGGTCGCGAAGCGTGAGTCTGAACAGCGAATAAATTGTCTACTCCTTCTCTCGCTTCTGTAATTTAAAAACACTTCTCTGAAAACTGTAAAAATTGTGGCATTTTCATAATAATGGAACTACGGCTAGGCAAAAAGCGAAGTTGGCGGCTCCACCAATCTTTGTCGTTCGGTTGAATTTATGCATGATTATGCTTGGAGAATCGGCCAAGTTTTTTTGCGAGGTTAAGCTTCGAGTCTCCGTCACGTTTTGTGCCTGTCGTCATCGTTAGCCCCCAAAAACCAATGAAACCTCGGTTATTAAAGGATTTACAATGTACGCGAGCTGATAACTCAGGATCTCCTGCAACTCGCTAACATTTCGCTGCCTTTTCACCGATGCGATGTAGGGGTTTTTACCGAAGTTGTCGCGTTTGTTTTCGAGCAGCGGCGCGTGGGCTTTCACCCCACGCCCTCCCTCTCTCCTCTCCCCCTTCCATCTCTCACATCGTGGGAGACGCGGCTGTCCCCAGGCTTTCGCATAACATCCAAAGTGGACCACGTTACCACAAGCTAGAACCGGCGGCCACCGGAAGCAACGCGCGAGCGCTCTCGTGGCCGCTACTTGGCTTTCGCAGCCGCGATAGCGGTGTAAGCGGGAGAGCGAAGGCAGGAGAGAGAGAGAGAGAGAGAGTTGCTTTATTAGAAGAGAAACGAAAGTTGACACAGCCGATAGCTGCCTCTCTGGTTGAGGGCCCCTCAATCAAGACTGAGTCTAGGAGGGGGATACAAAGGAAAGAGGGTGGACAGAAAAAGGTAGAAAAGGAGAATAAGATAAAGGTTCCCAAGCCGCGTAGCATGGACAGTACTGACGGCGTCGTAGCCGGTCCGAGAGTCCCGTGTCTTTTAAAAAGTCCAGCAGGGCTCGGAATGTTTGTTCGCGATTTGATTTATGACAATCCGGGAACAACATGTTCATGAGGTGCTGAAGGCAGTCCCAGTTTCGCATACGACGCTTTCAGCCGCTGATCGAGCCTGCGAATGTTGTGGACACTCGCACAGTGCATGCGCGAGTGTCTATATTGCAGGACAGTGTGGGGCAGGCGGGTTAACTGGCGATGCCAAGCCTGTGACGTCTTTCCGCGCAGCGGTGACAGCCGATTCACAGACGAAGAAGGAGAGCACGGTCAGCTCGGGTCAGTCCCCTTGAACGAAGCGCGTCTGGTGGCTTGCCGATTGCAGCTCGGGAGTCAGGATGCATGGCTTGGAGGTCCCTTCGGAGAAGGTACCGCGCAACGTCCAGGGGCCTGATTGCCTCACTCATTGAAGTGGATGGATGATGAGCTTCTTTGCCAGACGATCAGCCTCCTCATTTCCCTTGATGCTTACTGAGCAGGTAGCCATTGCAGATGAATGCTAAGGCCTCTGGTGCTGAGGCTGTGCAGTTTGCTGGCAAGACTTTGCACAGCGAGACAGCTGAGGTGGGCCCGGTCGAGCCTCAGGAGAGCAGCCTTCGAATCTGAGAGGATGGCTACTTTGCGGTTGGTGAGGTTCTGCTCGCACTCCTTAATGATGTCCGCAGCCAAGTGAAGGCCCCGCGATTTCTGCCGTCGTGGAGCTGCTGGCCACTGGCAGGCGGCATTGCCTGGCTGAAGAGAAGGCAGGCGCGATGGATGCTGCAGCCGCTACCCCCTTGTCTGGAAGCACGGACCCCTCGGTGGATATCAGAACGTGCCCCTCAAGGTTCTCCAAGCAGGCCGCTGCTTCATGCCTTAATTCACAGAGTGGAGTTATCCTTTTTGAGGTTTCGTGCGGTAGAGTTGCACTTATGGTGATCTTACTCGTCACGTGGGGTGGAGGAGGTATGATGTGATCCGTCGGGGCTGGGCCGATCACCGTTTCGAAGGTACGGACAATCATACCCATTTGAGAGTGAGGCCATTCTCGTAGCCGTGCGAGGAGGGCGCCTCCGTCTGGTGCCCTATGGTGCCGCTCGACGTGATTGAGAGCTCGCAGTAGGGCGCTGAGTGCGAGGGGCCAGGCACCGGCTTCAGCAAGAGTTCCCGCGCACTGCCACAATCGGCGCAAACCTACAGCGTTCCGAAGTGCATTTCTGTGCTCGATATAGAGTTTGCTCCACCGCGTTGGCTTGACAGTGACGAGGGGCATAGCGTAGATAACTGCGGAGCACACCATAGCATCGTAAATTCGTAGTGCCCAAGTGTGTGAGCACCCACGCACCTTGGCCAAGAGTTGACGGATGGCTTTCAGGGCACGACTAAACTGGCCGAGCAGCTGTTTGATTGCCCGGCCCCAGGTCAGGCGATGGTCAATAGTAGGTCCGACATATCTGACCTGGGTCTTCCACCAGAGCTGTGAGCCGTGTACTTCCAAGGGGAATTCGATACAGTGCTCTGGGGTTGGGGTGGAATATCATAACTTCTGACTTGGTAGTAGAAAGCCGCAGTCCGATTGGCGTGATATACTCCAAAATCGCCTCCAGCGCTCTTTGCAGAGATTTTCTGATTTGGCTGCTCTGACGCTTCGGTCCCCGGGTCCACAATGCAACATCGTCAGCATAAACGAAAATGCATACGCTGTGTTCTAGGTCTGTTGGAATGCTGTCAGGTAGGCCGACAGCGCGAGGTTGAAGAGCAGTGGACTAAGCACTGCACCTTGCGGGCACTCCGGCACTGACACCTCTTGGACTGCTGAGGACGTTGCCCACACGAACCTTTGAGCTGGCGACCAGACAAGAAAGCCCGTATGTAGTTCCGCAATCTTCCAATGACATGAATGCGGTCCATCGCAGCCTCAATGGTTGGGTGTGGCAGGCGGTTCAAAGGCAGACTCAATATCTACCAAAACCAGAAATGCCACTTCGTCCATTTGTTGGGCCTCTTCCAGTGCGGATAAAACATCAGTGATGCTGTCTTCAGTGCAGTGTAGTTGACGAAATACAGTCTGCTGTTCGGCAATAGCTCCAAGGGCTCGGACGATCACTCTAGCGAGATAGAATGATCATCTCAAAGAGCTTACCCGCGCGAAGTAAGGACACGAGTCTATATGAGCTGGCTGCGGTGGTGGTTTTTAACGTTTCAGGAATGGGCAACAAGGGCAAGGAGCCAGAAAATTGGCAGCTGCCTCCCGAGTGCCAGACGATATTGAGGCACTTAAAGGCGTTCTTGCCTCGGGGCTGTCCAAGTCCACATCATTTGGTAGGTGATGCCATCAGCTCCAGGAGTGCTACGACGCTTAGTTCTCTTCCGGGCATTCCTAAGCTCGTGCATTGAAAGGTCTTCGTGGCAGAGCGCTGAAATCTGGGAACCATACTGTCCTAATGGCAGCTTTTCTCTTAGCGCGTGGGGTAGAGGCTGCTGCCATGATGCTGGGGGTGGTGAAGCGAACCTATCTGCAAGCAGTTCCACGAGTTCCTCTGTAGTAATACCCTCTCGAATGGCAACGGCATGCACTGGCTGTTGTGGAGTCGGCGGCTGTAGTAGTCCATGCAGCAATCTCCAGGCCTGTCTAGGTTGTCGTTAGGTTAGGGTAGGTTTCTAACGACTGGCAGATGGACTCCCAACTAGATCATCGGCGTTGCTTGGAGTGGCGAAGGCAGGAAGAAAAAGGCGGAGGAAACTCTGGCGCGAGTGCGAGGGGAGGGAGTGTAGTGAGCCCGCACGAGACGCTCCTCGGAGCGTCTGACATGGGTGTGACGGAGAGGGCGGCACGCACTGCTATGGCGCGACCTCTCCTGCTGCATCCCCCTCACACTTTCGGCAGACGCTACTACTATATGCGTGGCTAATCCGAACCATGTGAAATTTGCGTCGGAGGTTCCAAAACGATTTGCCACAACGTATTCCCTGGCAACGGTGAGCGGTGGAGATAACGGCAGAGTAGCGCGCGCCGCCTTGCATGCGCAGATCATGCAATCACTTTCCGAGGCGCAGTATATATACACCGTGGCCGAGAAGACTGCAGTTCATGCTGCCTAGAAATTTCGCTTTATGGGGTATAGTAATAGTCAGTGCATTTTTTATGTGCCTCCAATTTGAGGCCCGAACTCACGTGAATCGGCGAGAAGAGCAGTTGAGGGATCATGCTGCGAACGTTTGGCAGAGTGTTCGGAAGGTCCAGCGCAGCAGGCGCGTGCGATGACGTCACCGCTGGGCGAGGTTATCTTGCGCACGTTTACCGGCCCAACACCAGCCTCAACAGCCCCGCGGGTAATAAAAATGGACGCGGCTTGTCTCGGCTAGACCCGGGTAAACAAGTGAAAGCAGCGGAAGCACAGTTGCTCAAAGGAACGATATCTCTACTCGAACATTCCGTACTGCCAGCACTCATTGTCATCATTTCGCCAGTTTCCAAAGGCGGAGGCCTTCATTGTGACCTCTAATGTTTTTCGTTGCGGTCGTTCTGCCGTTTTTCACGGTGGTGCTCACGTTTCCACTTTAACCCATTAACAAGCCGAGAGACAAGCAGGATAGTACGCGCAGTAGGTGGCCCTCTCTGCATCGACGTACAACTGGAGTTATTAGCAGTAGTAGCAGACTGCGGTGTCTGCCCTCGGCGAGTGATTCTTCACGCCTAAAGCATTCGTCATCACGTGACGTATCTTTAACGCATCGCGAGCCTGTGTTTTCTCCTACCTCCACAACTTGCCGACAGGTGCCGCTTGTCACAGCAGCCGTAGCTGCGATGAGTCATGTCGTATCTCTACAAGGTCACACACTCACGCATGGTGCAGCAGATGGCAGGACTGCGCAAGTATGGCTGTCGCCAGAAAATAGTCTTTGATTTAGAGAGGCGTAGCGCAAAGTGTACCAGCAGGAACCGGGCGGCAAGGTAGGTAGGTAGGTAAGTAGTTAGGTAGTTAGGTAGGTAGGTAGGCAGGCAGGCAGGCAGGCAGACAGTTAGGTATTGTGAGCGCGTTTGCCGAACCGTGGCCTGGGCACAGATAACACTTGGGGGGACTTCTTTCAACACTATGGACGATTCCAGCATTCCCTCCTCGTCGTATATAATTATTTTCATTAACATTGCCTCATCCTCTTAGCTCCTTCATCATCATCATCGGTCTGTGTTCGGTGCTCCAGACCGATTAGATAACCGCATAAACGTCCTGGCTTAGCCGTTGTTCAAGCGCCTTACAAACGTTGGAGGTTGACCTCGATCCCCTCTCCTCTATTTCCTCCTACCGAAGTTCACTTTGTGAACCGTTGCACGCGGGTCCCTCTGCCACACTCAGTTCTGACCTTTCCCTCATCCACAATAGCTGTTTACTAGAGCTCCTCAACAAGCACAAATCTTTATTTGATTCGAATTGCACTACGCATGGCCAAACTCACGTTGCCGCGCACCGAGTCGAAACAGATGAATTCCGTATCTTTTGCCGATGCCCATACCGTGTGCCGTCTTTCTAACGAAAAGTCATCAGTGAGAATGTCGCCGGTGTGCTTCAACACAACAAATATCGGGTCATCGAGCAGTCCTTGGCCATCTCCCGTGGTCCTATTAAAAAAATACGGATCTGTTCGATTTTGCAACGATTGACTCGCACTCAATAAAACCACCCGAAAAAATATATATCCGATGCCTCGTATGGATGATGCCCTGGACTGCTTACATGGAGCGGAAGATTTTTCTAGCCTGGACCTCCGCTCACGTTATTGGCAAATTCCAATGAACGAGGGCGATAAAGAAAAGACAGCATTTGCCTCCCTTTACGGAATATATGAATTTAATTTATTGCCGTTCGGACTAAGTAAGATTCCTGCGACTATTGAGCGAATGATCCACAATGTGCTTCGGGGCCTTAAATAGAGAGCATGCCTCCGTTATTTGGACGACATCGTTATTGTTTCTTTAAATTTTACTGAGCACTTGAAACGGCTAGATGAGGTTCTTACATGCCTCGCGAATTGTGTTCAGTTGAACACAAAAAATTCCGTTTTCCCACAAGAATCATAATAGTTCTAGGCCACCTCGTCAGCAATAAAGGTATTCGGCACGACCCAGAAAAGCTTACTGCTGCCATCAATTTCGCACGGCTTCAACAGCAAAAATTCCCTACGCAGCTTTTTTGGCATGGCTCTCCGCCGCTTCGTTCGCCACTTTGCTACAGTCGCTTCGGCCCTCAACAAGTTCTACACTCCGCAACACCCTTTGCATGTTCAGACGACTGTGAGGAGGCTTTCCAAAAACTCAAGCATGCGCTGACCTCAGGGCCGGTACTATGCCATTTTAATGAGTTTCGCCCTGTTCTTGAGCACACGGATGCCAGTGGCCATGGAATCGGTGCTGTGCTGCTGCAGTTTGATGTTCAACACCGAGAAGGGGTTGTTCTTACGCGAATCATACCCTAAACACCGCCGAAAAAAACTACACAATCACCGAGCAAGAGTGTCTCGCTCTAGTTTAGGCAGTACAAAAA
The DNA here is from genome assembly GCA_013339765.2 of Haemaphysalis longicornis. Classification (NCBI taxonomy): domain Eukaryota; kingdom Metazoa; phylum Arthropoda; class Arachnida; order Ixodida; family Ixodidae; genus Haemaphysalis; species Haemaphysalis longicornis. The sequence continues at coordinate 25,847 of JABSTR010000279.1, forward strand.
TTTCCACCTTACCCCTACGGCCGCCACTTCACAGTAGTGACTGACCACCATGCTCTGTGCTGGTTGCAAACCCTTAAAACTTTATCAGGATGGCTCGAACGATGGCTTATTCTACTGCAAGAATATGACTTCACTGTAACAAAAAGGCCTGGGAAAAAGCACCAAGACGCGTACGCACTTTCTCGCTGCCCTCTGGGGTCTATCAAGACTTCCGCGTCATTGTCCCCCGCGCGGTCCTCCCCATCGCACTTACCAGTCGTGCAGAGTTGAGGACGTCGAGCCTGCCTTCTCTTCGAAGGGCCGACACATACTGCCGTGAGATGATCGACCAGTCTACTGGCCCATCGCATCCTCCTAACCTTTGCTCCCGTCGGCTGCTTCAGTTTTTGGATGACATCGTGTACCATTCCACTCATTCCTCATCTGGCCTGCGATGGGTCTTGCTGCGCCGCGCTCCATCAGCGCGAAGACACTGTAAGCTCTTCACGACGATTCCACAGCGGCCATCTAGGATTCAGCAAAACGTATGATCGAGTCCACGGTATTTTATTTTGGCCTGCCCTGTCCACCTGCCTTGCCCGTTACATCGCTTCGTGTTGGATCAATTCAAATCAAATCTATATTTTCCGTTCAGAGAGAGAGGAAGGAAAAGGAAAAAAGCTGCACACCTGCACCTTGCCGGAGCCCAAGACCCCGCATTTTATTTGATCCGGTACAATTTCGTAATAGGCAATATTTTTAACGCAGTACCTGGAGTACACGCAGTCTTACACAAATTTTTGATACTTGAAAAAACAAAGAAAAAAAGCGAAAGTTGAAGTTTTTAGTGCATGTAAACGTAAATACGTATGAAATAGCATATTTCCGAAAAAAGCTAAAAAAAAGGAAAGGGAGTAGAACCGACGTCAAAGAATCGGGTCAGTTTATAGTCGCGAGAGAACGCACACAAGCCACTCTGGCTTACGCGGGCTGGATATTACGATGTAAAAGTGCTTGAATAAACATTATTATTAACAATATCATTTTTACCGCTAAAATTTGTGACAAGTGTGTAAGTGCCCGCTCAATATATGTGATAATCTTGAAGGTGACTATCTGGATGTTACTTAAGAGAAGTTTCACTTAAGTCTGGCTCAAGTTATGAAGTAACTTATTTTTTGTCATGTCTTTTCTTCATGTATATAATTTTGTGTTATTCCAATAAAAGTTTAGTTATATGTACATGTATCAGTAGCGCTCCGTCCCGTTGTATTTACTCCTCCTGGTTGTGGTTGTTTCTTCGCGCTTCCTTTCATCATGTTCGCGTTACATTCCCCTGCCCACGCCCAATTTTACGCTTTATCTCTACTAATATGCCCTTAATATTAGTTTGTTCCCTGACCAACTCCTCTCTCCTCTTGCCCCTCAATGTTATACCTATCATCTTCCATTCCATTGCTCGCTGCGTCGTCCTCAATTTAAGTTGAACCCTCTTAGTGAGCCTCCAGATTTCTTTCCCGTAGGGGAGTATCGCTAAGATGCAGCTGTAATACTCTTTCCTCTGCATAGAGGATGGTAGGTTGTCATTATACGCTGAGAATGCCTTTCGGATGCACTCCACTCTATTCTTATCCTAATTATCTCTGCCTCAATGGTTGGGATCCGGGGTCACTACTGAGTCTAAGTAAATATAATTAGCTTACCACTTCCACTGCCTAGCCATCTATATCAAACAGCTGTAGTCTCCCGAGTACTTAGCAAGGCGACGTCATCAGCAATCTGAGTTTACTTGACTATGGTAGGATGTACACTCTATGCACATCATCATTAATATAGATATTAGATATATATAGAGATATAATATAGAAATAGATAATATA